>OMNV01002398.1:3670-30008 GCA_900303265.1 Brotula barbata
TGGCTGTTACCAAATTAGCTCTTTAAATTGATTCTTTCTGATTCAGTCAATATATCAACATGATTCAAATCACAATACTGAGGAAAAAAAGTTGAGTGAAGGTACAAGGAAAGTCAATTATCAACTCTTTCAACTTTCAGAGAATGTATACAGAATGCATGATTGGAATGGTCTTAGAGAAGAAAAAAAATGTTTATCCGTCACAAAATAGTCAATACGCAGCTGAAACACCAATCTTATGATTGTAGTTGGTGTTTGGAATAAAGACATTTTGTCTCTTTGCCATCTCATTGGACATTAACTTGGTTTTTTGTCAGACCAAACTGTGGCTATATAATTTGATGGAATTCTACATGAACAATTACATCAGTTCTGTTATAATGCATCAAAACCAAAGACAAAAAGGGGAAAACTGAGATTTGATATTATTGCTTTTTTCCTCTGGCGAAATGTAGAATTTTTGCCTGAAAATTTGGACAAAGGCTGGTCGTCACTTTGTTTTTGCCATGTCTCCTCTAATCAGGCTCTGGCAAATGAAATATCAAATGAGCGCCAAAGTTTTTTTATTATCCATGCAACTGAGATGTTATCTGCTCTGGAAATTCGTTGTCACCAGAGGATGAGTACACATGACACTGACTTTTCCCCTAATGCCACCAACAGCTAAATTACGCAAAAAATACGTATATAATAAGTCTAATAGACGATTGCCATGGCATTGACAGAGTACATTTGTGCTCCCCGAGGATGAAGCATCAGGCCAAAATGTCCATTTTCCTCACAAGCCACAATGATGTAGTACACAGAATATATAAAAAATCATTGCGTTAAATTGGAATGGCCTTTGGGATGAACCCTTTTTACTTCCGATGGCGCTTCTTTCAGCATACATCTCTTTAGAAACTCTGTATTTAGTAAGGCTAGAAAGTGTAAAAAACATGACTGCCTCTAGGAGAATCTTTGTTCTCTACTGTCTCGTGAAACACCAAAGAGGATTCAGCCACACACAAAATTGAAGGTGTATTTCCATCAGAGTTCCACTTTGTTCTTTTAGGTTTTTCTTTTTAATGCTTAAAATGTAGGAAAGTGCTCTGCATTATGAAGACCACAAAATGCCACTGCATCTGCTCTGCCTGTTGGTTATGCTTTTGAACACCAGATTCCACTGTGTAACATGTTCATTATGGTGCCATTATGCTAATGTGTTGCTCTCTCTTCCTGTGTTTGGCAGGCCAGTTGGCGGTGGGAACCTGCGAGATCGTGATGCTCAACAGAGACAGCAGCGTTCCTCGACGAACCATTGCCAGGCAGACGGCCCGCTGCGCCTGCCGGAGAGGCCAGATCGCCGGGACCACAAGGGCAAGGCCGGCTTGTGTGGACGGTGAGTTGAATGGTCCTAAACGTCCATCCTGTCATGAAAACTGGAATTTGTCCCACGGAGGAAAATGTCGTCCAATGTTTGAAAGCAGAGTTCAGTTTGTGAAGAAGATGTTCACACACGGGATACATGGAACTGTTAATTAAGGGCAGCTATGACATATCAACAAAACACAACACAAATTAAAACACAAAAAAGCCATTCATCATCCATCTGTCTACAAAAATTCATTCAAAACTGCCCATTAGTTTTTGAGAATCCTGCTTGGGGGGAAAGGCAACCTCTTTGGAAGACAAATTAACTGCACCGCAGACGTGTGTAACACCAGATTTTTACCAGATTATTAGGATGAATGTTATGAAAGTGCAATATTTTTGAATCGGATAAGCGTGATTCAACCCTCAAAACACAAACTGATGTATCAGCCCTTCTGTTATCTTATTATTCTTTGGCTAAACCATGCTACCCTTTCCAAACTTTTTAACTTTGGTCTTGTGTTTTGAGTCCCCAGTGAAAAGTCAAACTCCAACACCAGCGACAGTGAGTGATACCGGAATAAAAGTCTAAATGAACAACATGGATGGGCCCACTCTCCAGTTAAAACAACCGTCAATATAATTTGGTTGTTTAACCAGCCAATCGATAATCACTCTGCATGTCTCCTTTTTTGATGCTTGTTTGCCTCCTAACTGTGTTATCGGCTGACTGCTTAAGGCCTCCATCCAGCCAGCGTGACATCAGCAGACTGGTAATCACGGCGTTCCACCCTCTTCTTGGTGTGTGCGTGTGCATAATGTGGAATTTTCCTGTCTGATCAATGTGTCTGATGGCCGAATTAGCATCACTTCTTACAGATGACACTCTGCAAATATGATTTTATTTTTGTAACAATGTCTGTTTTATTGGACGGCGGGGAGCGATGAGAGGGGTGGGGGTTGGAGTGACACGGGTGATCTGTGTTGCTGATTGCAACTTCCATTATCACAATCATATGCATCAGATGCACCATTAGTTCCATCATGCAATGACTCATGATAGCTTTAATCTAATAACCCTGACACCAGACTGCCGTCCCACAGCCAGCGTTGTGCTCTCCACTCTGCTTTAACCACCTGTGCCTGTCTGCAACATTCAACAGAAGCTAATTAACTTACAGAACACTATGACTACAGCGGCAGGAAATTGATTATTACTGGCCCTCCGCCGCAGAGCGCTCTACACTACATTAATAGCCAGTACATTAAAGATGGAACCTGTTGCTGGCAGGCCCATCGAAAGGGTTTTCTGCTGACAGCGTCCATCATCACAAAGTGGAATTCCTCCATGTTGCTAATGCTTCCACTGTGAAGCTGTCCTCCCCTGCCTTTAATTCAGCGCATTCCCCTGTGCTTTGGCTCCGAAGTGAGGTCTCATAAATACCCGTGTGCTCTTCCGAGCGTATAAACCAAATAAACTGACTTATAAACATGTTTATTCGTTTGTATATTTCACCCAGGCTTCGGAATATTCCATTTTTTCTATGAGCTTTTATTAACACGGTGTCCTCGAGGGCAATTTAATGTGACTCTCAGAGTAATGGAATATGCGCAAATAAAAGAGGGTCCTTTAATAGAAGTGGAACCATCAGAGATCAACCATACCGAGTCTACAAATTGTCGGTATGTGCATTTTATTGTACTCTGTATTGTGTGAAATCAGATTATCCCTGTCCATCAGATGTAATCTGATTACAGGAACATCTATGTATAATAACGCCTGCTTTCATTTTTCACATTAGGACGACCTGGTCAATACAATTCAATTTCCTTTTTTAAGAAACCTCTGATCCTGATATCCCACACCCTCAGGTAGTGGTTTGACATCATGTTTGTATCACTGTATTATTTACGATACAATTACGATATATCACCATATGCTATGTAGGCCCAAATGCTGCCAGTGGGGATTAATTAGCAACAGGATTTTGCAATCAATTTCCTCACTTGCATCTTGTGTGGAACCTGTGTTATACAAGAGTTTGACGTTAATTCTAGAATTAATTTTTTTTGAAGAATTTCAGACAGTGGACCGAAAAAACGGATATACCAACCCAGAACTCCTGTCAGTCGTTCTGCCATTTACAATGAGGGCAATCTTATATACTCATCGTGTACTACACTGTATGAGACGGCAGTCAAATTGGGAGATTTCGAGCCTAAAATATTCGTTGGTCCCAATATTACTAAATTGGTATCTCATACCGCAATGTAGGACCACCATTTTGGATGGACAACTCCATATTTCATCGTCATTATTTCCTAATTTTTAAAATCGCTCCAGAATGTTTCAACTGTTTTTAAGAGTCAGTGCTGTCATGGCGACGTGTGAAAAAAAGAGCACATTACACCCTGTCCTTTTAGCAGCGAAATCGGAAAGGCCATTGCTGAAATTGCAATTAGCAACTGAACTTAAGCCAAGGAGGATTTAAAAAAAATCATAATCTGTTCAACGAGAGTGTGTGAACGGCTGATAAAGTGGTTAGGTGTCATTAGTGAAAGAAACAATAACTGTGTTTTAAATTCCTGCAGGGCTTTTCTTGTCTGGGTCCACTCTAAGAGCTTTACAATGTTTGCCTCGGGAGCAATTTGGGGTTAGGGTCTTGCTCAGGGACCTTCGACATGGAGGAGCAGGGGATCGAACCGGCAACCTTTCGATCACAAGGACCCCATCTCCTGCCACTGACAGGAAGTTGTTCAATCGGCTGCAACTGTTGGAGGGGGGCGGGGGACGACAACAGTTTGCAAACACGCCCATCCACCCTGCAGGTTCCAGTAACGTGAAATCAGTGTACACTCGGAGCTATTCTTTCATTACAAATGTACTTCAAGGACCATCAGTTTATGTCATACTGGATTTTCCATCATTTTGAATTTCTTCCCCGTGGCAATGAACAGAGCATGAAAGGACAGAACACGTTATCATCAGTTTTTTTCAGGATCAGCACCTGACGTGATAAGTCATTGTGGTGAAATTGATACCCGCAACCCGACGAGGATAAAGAGACATTTAAGGGAAATAAAGAGTTGCTATAGGATTTTTAGAATCTAACCTACTCTGGAAATTTAGAAATTTAGGGCGAGAGATTTTTTGAAGGCTACTTATATATGGATATTATTAATGGTAATACTAATGTGGAAAGGCCCATTAAATCTATCTCAAGTCTTTTCATTTAGTCGACAGGTAAACAACACAGCATTAATTTGATACTGGTGTTGTAAAAAGTGTAGTTACTCAGATCATGGAAATTAGTTGGTTTTTTTTGTTTGTTTTTTAATTTCAGCACTGCGTCTACTTCTGATTAAATCCAAGGTTGTTATTTTTAAGCCTCTCTGATCTTTAAAGCATGCAGCAGCTGATCATTATTGGCAGCACTTAAATTGAATTACCTTAAGTGCGGCCTTGCTCAGTGACATCGGTGTAAATATCTCTCAGAAGTAAAGAATTGCTGCTGCGTAAAATTTGACACCCCTGGTAGGTATTTGTGGTGGGTTTAGTTAATATCATCATTTACCTCATCATTTAGATCATCTCTCCTCGTCTGCATGAAAAGCTAACTTGCACCTCCTTGTTCTGTGTAGGTTTCAACATCCTTCAGTTGTCATTTCTCACTGCTGCTACTTCATTGTATTTTAAAAATGGCAGCCGTCCATCTGTTTCATCGGGGTAGGCTTTCATCAGATCAATCAGAAACATTTGAGCTTGTGAGCTCCCCCAGCCGTCCCTCGGTGCAAAATATGCCTCCTTCACACACGCCCTCTTGTCAGGTTGAAGTTGGCGCTACTGTCCGAGACAGAATTCACACATGAAGTGAAATGCAGGACAAGTTGGAGCCTTCGTAACATCACCGGATAGTCTCATGTTAAAACAGGGACCAGATGGTCAAGTGAACAATGACCCATGATCTATGTGTCCCGCGACTCTGCTCGTGTCAATACCTACAACACCTGACAATATGAGATGAGATGAGTTCTTGTGCCAGCAGAGGCTGCTCTAAAATGACTGTAATATGGAATAAAAACAACAAAAGCAGTCGTAAATTTAAGTAACATATACTTAGCAAGAATACTTAAGAGTGAAGTAAGAAAGGTGAGCAGAACCTCTTCAATACACACACCAAATGACTGTTACATCCATGAAAGCTTCTGTGCCATGTTGCCAGTTGTCCTTCAAATGTAAAACCTCACTCCGTGAATAAAGAAGCGTGCCTACACAATCACAATCATCAAGTGATGTGGAAGCCATACTGGTTGTTTTTTCCCTCTTTATTTTCTGAGATGAATAGAAAGAAAAATACCTGTAGCTTTCCTTTGATTAGGTCTCGCTTCCACCATCAAATATTCAACTGTCTGCAGCCAGGGGATTAGAGGAGACGGTCTGACATCAGGACATGTTTTCCTGTCACCTGCCTTGCTGGCTGTTTGTATTGACAGTTCCATTATGACATATCAGCCGGTCTCCCTGAGCCCTGCTGGACCTAAGTGTATTGCATAAGGCGTGTTATGCTGTGGATTACTTCAGAATGTGATGGCACCTTTTTTCGCACGTTCTCTTGAACTACTTTTTAAAAAATAACTTCCTTTGTCGTTATCTTTTTCTGCTCTCTGTTGTGCTGTGATATTACTGTGTCCACAGGACGTTTACGTGCGTCTCCCTCCTCTTGTACTGTTGTTGCCTTGCCACTACATCATACTGTGGTCTGATGAAGCTGAATGTTCACCATGATGAGTCTGTGAAGAGACACGGTGCTTTAGTTTAACTCACGGCAACTTTCAATACCCAAAAGTTAGCTCATACTTTACATGTACACAGAATCTCAAAGTGCAACAACGTAATCAGGCGTCCTGCTCTCTAATTAGCGGTAAGTTACAGCATTTTCCCCTCTACTGCAGCACTAACAAAGGACTAAAACATTTCGGATGGAAGCAGGAGTGCTTCTGTGGCAAAAAAAAACAAACTGCTGCAAAGGAACAAGCTAATTTGAAATATCAGAAAAATCAATATCTCCTGCAGTGATTGTTTAGAGAAGCTGTACTGTTTTCCTGCCGCTTCACCAAGTCAGCAGGATACCCGAAAATGTTTAAAAAATATCTTGTGAGATTAACTATCAAGATATCAAAATGTTATCATGCCCACCTTCTAGTGCTAGTTTGACATGTCACACACTGATAAACTCGCTTAACATATCAATCCATTAAAAATAATAACAATTCCCACATTTTGCTGCCAGCACACCAATATAAAAAAATACAATCAATTTACATCTAACAGTTTATTTACAAAAAGCTGTGAACAACAAGTAGGCTAATTTTCTTCATGTAGATAAATTATGCACATAGTCATGTTTCTCCACAGTGTTTTTACTCTGTTTTGTCTAGACCCATTTAAGGTAAATGTGTTCAAAATCACAGTAATTTAGTTAGTTAGTTTTCTTTTCTACATCAATTTGTCCTTAAACCTCATGGTTTCACATTTTTTTCATTTGTTGGGTGTTTTGTTTAATTGCTTGTTTTTACAAGAATGAATAACTGTCACTTTGGGTGAATGACAAATAGGGCAGAAACTCGCAAAAATTACCAATTTGAATGATGCTGAACAGTTTTAGGTATATTTGTATTAGAAAAAAGTCCTTTTTGTATACATTGCATTCTGTATTGTATTTCATATATCGTAAATATTAGAATATTTCATATTGATTTTCAGGTAGTGTGTGATTATAGGCGAAAATGACAGGAAGTGTTTTGCAGTATATCGTATTGAATGCTGTCTTTTTTGCAACTTATCTAAATATATTCATATTGTCTCTTGTAAAAACGTACTGTACATACTGTCCAGTTAGAGGGTGTTGTGTTTTTCCGGCCCTGCGCCCTCGTGCCGTGCTGTGTGGTTCTGGACCGGACAGGGCTTATTGGCACAGTGTACAGTGGGACAGATGGTATTTCATGTGATCTTGTGGGAGGTCCAGTCCTGTACACTAGCAGGGAACCTGGCAGTTGGCAGCCCTAGGTTGATGTCCACATTCCCTGGGTGGGACTCAGACACTGACAGCAGCAGGACGGCCAACCCTGGTGTCATCCAATCAGACGGGCTATGACCCAATGTGACAGCCAACTGTTTCTATGCTACACAGACATCACTCCACAACATGTTAACGAGACTAAACATGCCAATCTGCCCTCAAACACGCATCTAGGTGTACTGCTGAATAAGCATTTTTATTTCAATAATGTAAGAATAAGTGGAAAATTGTGACTTGTACCCTCACTTTTTCACAAAGTACAATATAGTTACAGTTCTATGCTTTTATTATTCCGGCCTAAAAGCAATCGACTACTGAACTTTTTAATAGTGTTACAGTAAAATGTAGAAAACTCGTCTGACCTCCAATGGAAGATATTTTAATTTTTTTCAAATCTTGCTCAGTCATCACTGAAGTGCATCAAACTGCTGCATTTTCATATTTCGTTTTTACTTACCTGCTCTTTTTCTACTGGTCCTGTGATGGTTGATGGAAAATGGTGCGAGTCAGAGCTTCATGTGGTTGGAGTGTGTCTGTGCTGGAGATCTGCTATCAAGTGGAATTATGCGTGAAGGCAACTTGTGAAAACGTAGACAAAACAAAAGCTACAAATGAAAGGCAGACTATTTTCAGGAGAAGGTTTGTTTGCTCCCGGTGTTCTGATTTCATCCCACAGTGCAAACACACGCAAGTCGGGTGAATTAGAACGTCTAAAGTATGCGAATGAGTTTCTCTGTCTGTGTGATGCACTGTTGATAAATAATGGAGAGCAAGAAATAGTACAGAATAATACAAATCGTTTTTACATAACCATCCCAACATATTAGCAGTTCTTAGGGCAGAAAAAGGTGCGGCCTTTCCTCGCTTTTTAAATGAGCACATGATGACGCTGCCAAGATCCATAACAAAAACGATAGAGGTGCTCCTAAGAGCTCATAACTATGGCTGCTGAACGAGCCAAAATATGTTCTAATAATGATGATTATGATACTAATGATGATGATGATGATAATGATGGTGATTGTTGTTGTTGTTATGGTGGAATTCATTTTAATTGGGCTCTATTTCTCCGTGTGAGGCCTTACATGTGCCTTATGAGACAACTGATGTGAGAAAACATCCTGATATTAATCCAAAAACAGTACAGGAATTCCAGGGTAAAATGCCACACTTCAGTGACACCAGTGAACATATTTGTATTTAACTTATTCTGAGTTTGGACTGTTTATTCTAAACGTTACGGTAATACCTATGACAGAAGTGTCTTAGAGAGCGGATTGTGTTCTGTGGTTCCAGTTAATGGTGGAACCAATCATTAAATTTTCACTTTAAAACCGCCAACGGAGTTTGATCCAATCGTGTACATATTATGGACTAATATGCCTGATTTTTATTTATTTATTTATTTTTCACCGAAATTGATGTATTACGTTTAAAGAAATTAGCATGATGTAGATGAATGGCTCCTTTTTTAGTCAAAGTTTAGTCAAAATTGTTCACTTTTTTTGGCTAGCTCCTCCTATTCCAATGACATTTCCAAGTCATTTCATGGTAGTCTGTTTTTTTTTAGATAAATAATAACGAAACAGACAGGCAGTGCAGAAAAAAATCTCCTTGGTGGAGGTAATAAAAGCATAATTCTAGTTTCCAGTCTACACAGCTGCAGTAATCCTCAATTATTTGCTCCTGAGCTGTCCAACAAAGCAGTGTTTACTGTAACGGCACAATGTAAACCTTGCGGAAGAATGAAATGTTAGGAAAGACAGCTTGAGCTGGGAAGCTTAACGTCTGCTCTTGATACAGTTAATGGGGGTTGTACTGCATACGCTGTCTTTTTATGTGTCTGCGAGTGTGTGCAGGCTTATTGGATAGAGATAGGTTTGATGGATGTGACGTGCTGCAGCTAAACTGCAATGATGCCATTTTGATGCCGCTTGTATTATTCATGATGCCTTCTTTGACGATGTTATCTCCACGTAGCTCTCCCGACAAAAGCCGCGTGACCGCTCCTCAGCGTTACGGCAGCAGGAAATCAAGTCATCATAGATCAAGTCACACTGTCGTGGACGGCATTGAAAAAGCAACAAGGGCACATTATCGAGTGCTCGGATCCTGTGGCAGCCGTTGAAAAATGCATTTATTTTAGCCGGCCTCCGAGTCTCAGTGGTGGCTGGCTGATGCACTCCACGGTTAGTCAGCACTCCTACTGCTTTGCCAGCTCAGCTTTTATTTCATGCCCTGGAAATTGAGTTTTGCTGGCCCTGTAATGTACTCAAAACTACATCTGCAAGTGACTGATAAATCTACGCTTTGTTGCACTTGACTTATGGCTGGTAAAATGAAAATTCACCACAGCGTGTTGCTGCATCAGGACGAAGGTGACTTTAGATTTTTGTGCAGAAATCTGTGCTCCGGGTGCAGCTGGAGCGCCCCTCCTGACTCTGAATCTCCTTGCTAATATTTTCATAAGCTTGTTCGCTTAAATGAGATGACAGGTTGTTGGATTGTGTTGTTCCGTTGACGTCTCCCCGCTTCCCTGACTTAAAAGAACACCGCTCCTGTTGGGATGTGTCAACGGTATCTGTTATTTGCCGAGGGAGAGTGGTTTTATATCTGCAGAGCGGTAATTGTGTGCATGTGCATGTACGTGAGGGTGCTGTTCAGCGGGCTTGATAAATAGCACGTGTTGACAGATCTTTATTGCAGAGCAGCGGTAAGGGTCTGGCACTCCAAAGACCAATTCCAGACTGTTAACAAGGCTCGGACCAGGAATACTTCACAGCAAAATGTCACGAGGCCTCTCTTTCCACACCTCTTTACTCCCCGTCTCCCCTTGTTCCGCCCTCAGCTCTCCCGTGGACGTTCAAAGAATTGTAGTTCCTCTCGTTCAATTTGCCGACCGTGTTACCTCATTCGACAATGTGCAGCCCCGAGGGATCATGGGTAGGCAGTAGCAGTGGCCCGGCCAGGTCCGCAGAGAGCTGATAACCTTTCGGTGTTACTTTAGCACACTGAGTAAAGAACAATCAGTGCTTATCAGCGTCAACTACAGGCGGATGCTAATTCAATGTCACGCGGGCAGAGAGCAGAGAGGATGAGAGCATCACAAGAAGCAACTTTCACAAGACTGAAGTCTGACCGAAGTCTGACAGCTTTTTATTACCTCACTCATCTGTAATCCCCTCCGTTTCATCCACTGTGCCGGGAGGTCATTTTAAAATGTGCTCCAATAAAATTAGTCCTACGACGGAGCTCATCACAATTGTAACACAATCCAAGACAAGACTGCCAGAATGACAACAGATTCTGATTATTCTCATTCTGATTACTCATTGTTGAGAAAATACAAGAGCCATGAGAAAATACTCAGTTTAGCCAGCCACTGTTCTTTTAATAGATAATCCTTCATTTGACGTTTTAATGATGGCAGTGAAGAGCACTGTCTAATGCATCAGTCTCTCATCAGTGTTAATGTGGTTTGAGGTGAGTGGTTGCGATCTGTGAGGGACACGTCATGTGCTTTACATCATTTTTTTCATCAACAAACCCCTCAGTGACCTTTCATCTATGCATCAGGGCATTCTCAACCAGGAAGAAGAACTCTAGTCAGATTAGAAATGTTTGATTGTAGAACAAAGCTGAAATCTCAGGTTAATTTTGTATTGATTTGCAGTGATCCTTTCCTCTCATGGGACAAGGGGACTCAAAGCAAACAAAACATCAGAACAGAGCCAGAGCGATGAAGAGTGACTCATCTGACCACGTCATTTTGTACAGTATAAAGTCACTTAGATCTTCGTCTCAAGGTCTGCTCTGCACTCAATATATTCCACAAGAGTGGTGGAACGGTAATAGATTACTGTATCACTCAATACATCTGTTTGGATGAATGCACACATTACGCTTCTCCACTAATTAGTTGTTTTCCTCTTATATTGTTTATGTTAATATTTCTTTGTAGTGTTTTTCATTTTTCTTTTCTTTCTTTTTTTCTTCTCTAAGCACACACATACACATATTTACTTTACTTTTTGTTGCCCCATTAACTGCCTGTAGTATAACATAGTGGTCGTCGCAGTGCAATGCATGAAGGATATTTTTTGTTTTGTACTAACACATAATTTCACTGGCGATTCTGTGACTATTTTTAAGAGTTTTTGTTGTTTTTGTTTTTTATATATGGCACCATTTACAGACAAACATCATGATGTGTTTCACAGTCACATAAATACATAGCAGCAAGGAGAATAAAAATAAAAGAGAGAAAATTAAAACCAGGAGAGATATCTCTCTGCCCTGTTTATGCCAAGACTCTCTACTCTCTACTCTCTACTCTGTGCCATCTAAATAGCAAAAAAAAACATGTAAAAGACCACTTAGCTTTTAAAGGGAATGGAAGGTGACACCCTGATTGGTTCAAATCATGTTCAGCCCAAAACATGCCCATGATTAATTTATGTGCTGAGATTATGCACTGTATAAATAGCTAAATGGACTTGGACATGCCCCAAGTGCCGTAAGTGAGCCAGACCGTACACCATAGATCGTCTAATAGACTTAAAATGTACATAAAAAATATAGCAAAAAACATCCTTTATCCACATTTCAAAGAGAGAACACAATAAGTTGCATGTAGAGAGATAACAGAAGGCCGTTCCTCAATTTAGGTGCAACAGTTGGACAGTCTCCACGAGCCTTCAAATGGGTATGTGGGACAATTATAAGACTCTGATTCATGTAAGAAGGAGGAAGGAGTCTGTGCCGTGCAGGGCTCTGAGAGTGAGCTCCATGATTTGATACGAGACCCAGACTATGATATGATTTGTCTAGACAAATGTAAACAGAGCATTACGGAAGAGGTTATGAGTGAGTAATTAAGAATATGTAGAACCATCTCCACTTTTAGTCTTTGACACAACAATTCTCAGAGCTTCAAAATTCATGGTCTGATCATAAATAACAGAAAGATTACAGAGGCAGGGCCAAGGGGAGGAGGATGGGGTGCTGACAGGCTGAATGTAACTGTGTCCTTTTAACCCATAAGGCCTGGGCGAAAAACTCGAGAGAATAGTGTCATACACACACACACACACACATACACACCACTGAAATCACACACATACTACTAAAAGCACACAAACACACAGCTGAAAAACCTTGTATCTGTGTGAATACGCTATCAGAGCATTGTATGTGAGAGGGTATACTTGTGTGTAACGCGCGGTCATATGTTTGAAAAGTTAAACACAGGTGAATAAGCAATCAATGACATTTTGTGACTTTGTGGTCTCAAAGAATTATGCCCTGATTGTGCTCGTGCTCCTTGCTCTAATACAGCCTAAGATTTGTTATTTTACTCATCTGTTCAAGAGTCAGTGAGTCATTTTGAGATCCCTCCTTCCTCCAGATATTTTCTTGTTCTGTCTCAATTGTTGCTGTTGTTGTGTTGCTATGTGTTCCATGGTGGCTTTGCATTCTTTTGAGCTGTGGCTCTGTATAACACTATTATGTATCTTGTTGAGGTCTGTAGCCATGTATCCTTGGCTGTGACTCTGACACGGTTTGCTTCATCACAACGCTCAAAGCTCACTGTGAAACTACTTGATGTATTAATTGCCTTTGTATGCTTTGTTTGTTGTACACGTGTTTGTGAAACGTGGAAAACAAATTCAATACACAATTCAATACGTGTACAGTCGGCTCAACGAAATCTAACCATGTTAATTTACGGAAAAAGTACAATTTAGTGCATCAGTACAAGAAATTTGAAGTGAATCTTTTTGAGCTGCACTTTTATATGTAGCCAACTCTCAATGAAGCAGTGTTTCTGTGCAACTATGATGAGAGTAATTTATGGACCAACAGCTGGACTATAAAGGTTAGTGAGACATGGTAGTTAAACAAGACGCTAATTTAAATAGTACTGGCCCGTAGAAACACCAACATATAAAGATGCCCTACGCTGGTGAGCATAGAAAGAGCAAATAGGTCTCAGAAAAGTTTTTGTTTCGAAGTCTGTCCTCACCTAAATTGCCTTCTTGCTCTGTGTCTGTCCTCTCCTTCAGCTCGGATCGTGCGGAGCCGTCAGTGGTGTGAGATGGCTCCCTGTCTTGATGGGGAGGTCTGCAGCCTCCTGTTCAACCGGTCTGGCTGGACCTGCACCCGAGGCAGTGGACGCATCAAGACTGTAACGGTAATTTACGATGCACGTTCATCTACATGCAGTGTTCACTTCAGGACATCGTGTGGATGATTTCAGCACACTTGGAATGGAACATGATGACAGTATTAGACTCATGGGAGGCCAAACCACAAGGTGCATCATATAATATAATGGGGTCATTCATAAAGAGCCACCACCAGATTTAATGGGTCGTTAATCGAAAATCATGTCACAGAATTGTGCCTTCCTCATTCATAAATACAGGTTATCTGGGTTTCGTCATTCATAAATCACACCATCACGCAAAAAGCGATGTGGTGTGTTAGTTATCAACACTTATTTCTTACATCATATTATATATACACCCCACTGACCATCCCTCCGTAGACAGATTAGGCCTGTGCTCCTGCTGTTAGGATAGGTATTGTTTTTTCCTGTCGTGTTACTCATGTTACCCTGTCGTGTGGGATTTTGTCTCTGTCCCTGCTCCCTGTCTGATCTGATTGCTCCGCTGACTGCCTACATGTGTGACCTCTGCCTTCTCCATTAAGCCCCTTGCATTTGGTTCATTTCCTTAGCTCTGGACATCACACTTTGCAGCATTTTGTTTGAACATTTATTCATACAGCAAGTAAATATATCACGTACAATAAGAACTCAAACTGATTAAAGACAGGGAGCCATTTAAATTATTTTTTCAGACTTGAGTCCATGTGCAAGTCTGCATAGTGATATATTACATAGTGAATATTAGAATTAGAAGATGTTTTGTCAAAAGTACTTTTTGTGGAGCGTACATAACATTGTTTTGCAGAGCCGAGCGGTTATGGGCTGAGCCAAATGAATGATGTCACAGCAGGTGCTTTACCATTTCCAGGTGATGACAAACAGCTGTCATGACATCACAGGTTGGAGTGTGTCCAGATGGTTATCACACCCACAAATGTTTACTCATAGACACAATTGCAGCACACGGTGGAGGAGAGGTGACATCCTGCTCCAATAAAAAGAATGTGTGGCTGCATGTTATAAGTTATGCATTCACCAAAAAAGAAAAACAAATTTTAGTTTTATTGATTGTTAGTGAATAATTTTATAATAAATTTCAGCCCTGCGTCCTCACCTGTAGTAAGTGATATTCTATATTCACCACAACCATTTTCAGAACGTGGCGTTTCCAATTGGTTGATTTTTGGTGAATATTTGATACAGCATCATAGTGTGTGTCATTTTCAGATGGTCTCTAGCGGACAGCACCGAGCAATGGTCGAGCCATGGCTCAAATCTGTCGTGGGCAAATTTTGTTTGTGTAAAATCTATATACATTCCATAAGGTCAATATTCTGGTCTGGATTTTTGAATAGATGGGGGAAAATGAGGAGAAACGAATGCTGGATGTGAGAGATAATTTTTTAATTACAAGAAAAAGTGCCTGATTTTTATGCTGTGTCTATAAGATAAATAACAAATCAATATCTTCTTACCACAAGATAATTAAGTTATGGCAACACCTTGGACATGGTAGTAGTAATACTTGAAAGTGTGTTCCATGCGTATACTGGCTGCACTCTCTCCAGGTGCAGGTTTTCAGATATTCTTCCTGTATAGGAAACATCAATAAGCTCCTCCGGCTCAGATGCTTCGATCATACGCTTCAGGCAACGTGGGGTCATAACAAACACCCTAATACCCTGCCACTCAGGAGTCTGTGGAGTCCAGGCACAGGGGCTGCTTCAGACAATAAAAGCACAATGGCATTTCCAAGTTTAAAATTCATCGTAATAGCCTCATCAATGTCCATCAATTATCCAACATAATTATCACGTGGCTTCACTTTAATGAATTATGGTCAAGACTTTTTTTTGCATCCTTGCATGAATAACTCACGGCCGTGTTATTTTTATTAACGCGGGCGTTTACCTGCCATCTCCCGTAGCAGCAGCAGCATTCTGTCCCGTGATTCAATCTTGAATCATCAAATTTGGATTTTCCAAATGAAAGGTAATTCACAATTTATTCTGCCTCCCACATAAATGAGAACTGTCTAATGCTGACTAAACCAGGATGTAATGTGGATATGAGCAGTTGATTGACTAATTTGCTGACACGGGAGAAGTGAAATATTGTCAGACTGTGAATCAGACAATTACCTCAGACATTAGTAGGCCTATAGTGCTGAGAAGAGTAATTATTTGCTGACATCAGTGTATGACATATTCCTAACATTGTTAGAGATGTAAAAGAGTAGAGAACATGTTATATTTATTAAAATCTTCAACGTGGTGTCATTTGGTCGTGTTCTCTCGCGCTGCAATGAGCACCGAGTCCCTCGGAGATGCCGGAGTTAGAGCGCTGACCCTGTTGTCGTTGGTTTCAAACATGCGTTTCCAGTGTACTAGAACAGCTGTTAATGGATTGTATTTATCTTTATAGCTGTCACGGACATTGAGCTTTATTGTCTGATTTCGTTTTTCCACAAACTTTCATTGGCTCGATCCTTGGCAACCAGTTGCAAGATGTCAAACCCATATTGAAACACTGCTATTTGTTTCAATCTGTCATTAGAGGTCACAAAATCCAAAGGTTTGGACCCTAAACTAACCGGTGCAACACCGACCCAAACCCAACATGCTTGAAAAAAGAGACCTGACCTGAAAGGTTACAGAGGGTAATTCAAACCATAATGCTGCTGGTGGAAGATAAAGGTGACATCCTGTGTTATACTTTACCATGCAGACGCAAATACAGAGTAAATACCAACACCAGAGGCAGCATAGCACGCCACCAGTGAGCAGGCAGCTTCTCTTTCATCTTTTTGGCCATGACCATTTTTCCTGCATTTAAGCTCATGCTCTTTCCGTAAAAAGACATTTTTCTCCTGCGGTGATGACACACCACACGATTAGAGTTGATAGCTTTGATCCACCTGGGTATAACACACAGACCACAGACCAGAGGCGATAGGCGGATTAGAGGAAGTATAATTTGGACCCAATCCAACTCAGGTCCCGGGTTAGGCCTGGCAAAGAGCAGATGGGGTGAGTTAAATCAAGCCAAGACAGCGAATTTCTGGCCCTGGTTTGAAGTGAGGTTGAAGTTAATGGCAGGCGCTGTATTTAATAGACCAGGGAAATTGCAGCTACATATATTTTTAATTTTTCTTGCAATTTTATATTTTCATAGAATCTACGGCTAGTTATCTTGAAAACTTGTGGTACAATTTACATGAACTTAGCTGTGGATAAGATTGGAAATATAAAGAATATGAAGAAAAACTGACTCCAGTGAAGGGATACTAAAAATATATAAAGTATTTGTATCTCGAGGTCCAAGATCTTTGAACGTACCAACTAGCTACACAGTGGCAGTTTTCAATGTTTTGTGAAATACTTGGTGAATGAGATGTTTTTTGGGATTGTGATACTGATATCTTGTCACTTTTCAGTTTGGAAAGAAATGACTCCTTGACAAGCTTTCTGGAAACTTTCGGCGATACGAAGTAGCTCAGCTATGTAACACTTTTAAGGTTAACAAGGTTTAGACTGAGATAAAGCTTTGAGCAAGTACTAATAAAGTTTACAGCTACACACATGACAACATTATCATATTATGAGAGATAGAGCATATTTGATTTGTAACCAGACCTTTACTATTCATTTGGTCTCAAACTAAACCCCAAGTTGACAAAAGGTTCTGTTACAACTAATTAGACTTATAAAGAAAATGAAGAATGCTCATGAGTGCAGAGGCAGTGTAGTGATCCTCTATACCGGAGCGGGCGGATGTTGGCGTCCAGGATGTCTGCCGCAGGGCCTTCCTCAGCTCTTTTTGCAGTTTTTACCAATTTATTTGCAACTGAGACACCTTAGAGAGAGAGAGAGGAGCAAGCAGTGGGATGGTAACTTACAGAGACACAGTGAGCGAGACAGCTCAGTACAGCACGTTAATGTCAGCAAGAGATGCAGAAATGTAGAGCGTGGGAGAGACCGGTGTCCTCATCGTCAGGTACACAGAGTCAAAGGTCAGCCCGTGGCTGCCTCTGCTGGTATTTAGGCTCTGTTTCACTCAGAGGCTTGTATCCAGCAGCAATGGTTGATTTAATGCTCACAGTTTTATCCTGCTGTAGTCAAACCTGACAGCAGAGCTGCTGTACATTCACGTGAAGAGCTAACAGAAAAACACAATGCAGATCAAACATTGGACTGTACAATATGTGCCCAGAGAGAACTTTATCAGAGTGCTCATTACAAGTAAAGCTGGTGTTTTTCAACCAGGGAGGGAGGATTTGACAACAGATAAGAAGAGGTATCCAGAGATATTTGCTGCAAGACCTGAAATGGGAGAAAAGAACATTTTGGAAGATAAATGAAAATGAGGAATCTATAAAGAGGATTGATCAGAGTGGAGCATGAGGAGAGAGAGAAAGAGACCATGCAGAACAGAATACCTGGGCCAGACTTCCACTGGCATCCAGCCAGGCACTGTCAGACTGTCTGTGTTTGTATCTGTTAGAATGCAGGCTTCTAACTTTTAATTGTTATTTAAAATAGTGACGCTGTGGCAAAGCTACTCTTTTAATGAAGTAGGTTGCTGCACTATATTCTGCTGAGAATAAGTAGCTACATTGAAGCTACTTCAAGATGCAACAGTAAGTATTTTTGCTGCTTTACTTTCAAACCAGATAGGAAGAGGAAAACGCAGTTCAGCATTTTTATAATTATATATATTTATATATAATTAATTTGTAAATCAAGAAAAGGACTAGGCTCCAATAAATCAAAACAAAAGGAAAAAGGCCAATCGTGTTACAAATCACCATTGCCTGCACCAATTTATCGGCTCAACATCTGTATCGGCCGATATGCACTTTGTTGCCTGGCAACGGCATATCGGCAAATAAGGTGGCATTCACCGATGCCAGTCGGCCGATATTAATCTGTTGTGTCTCATTAATTTTGCCGGTACATGTACTGTCCTGTACGCCAACCTGCGGCCGCAGCTTATTTTCTCCATGACTGCATGATGAGGTTTTTTAAGGATTTCTTTCTTTCTCTGACATAAAATGGGAATAAATAACAAGAAAAAAACTCAATTTAAAAAATATCGGTGTTGGTTATCAGCCAAATTGTTATTTAAGTATCGTAATCCGGCCGAGAATTTCCATATCGCTGCATCCCTACTGTCACCTGACAGTGACATGACTTATTTCTCAAATTTGCACCAAATTGCTGTTGCAGCGTGTTTGTGTTTTGAGTAAAGTTTGGCAGATCGTCATTGACTCCTCCTCACGTACGATGTAGCAGTGAGGATTTTGCCAAGCTTTGCAGCTAAAAATAATGTGTAACTGGAAAAGCTACATTATTTTGAAAATAGATGATTAACTCTCAATCTACTTAAAAGTGAAAAATCTTTGAAAACAACAGGTCAGTATTTAGTAACAACATACATTTTATGAAGTGATAATTTATGCAAAATTCATTACAAAGACCAAACAGGATCTAGGTGATGGCAGGATAGAATAGCATATTAAACCCTGTGCATTCTAAAGTAGTGTTTACATTGATTAATTGCACGTTAATTTGTCAGACTTCGAAGTAAAAGAAAAATTTTGCTTGACATTAAATGTAAATTTGTACAAAATGTCCTATAAAATACATACAACCTAAATACATTACTGTCCGTACAGACGGTTTCCACAGGCCTCTGATCAATGTGGCAATAAATGTGTAATCAATGAAACTGCTATACGTTATGATAAATGTCTTAACCGAGCGCTGATATATTTGTGATTTATTGGCAAATACCACACACACACTGATACATTCCCCTGCAGTGCTTCTTTCTAAATGCAGCCTCCACCCGTACTCCAGTGTGTGCAGCTCACGGTGGCACTGCCAGGTCACACACTCCAGCCTAACCTGCTAATGGGGTTTGCATATGCAGCGCGCTTCCCACTGCCAGCCAGCCATTAATATGAATCACTCTCTGGAGGCCCCCCCAAACAAGCTGGCAATTTGTCTTCACTAGTGAGCTACTGAAAGGTCTACATATGATATTCTCCGAGGTGGAAAGCACAATTCAGGAGGGGAGGTTGGGGGTTGATATGAACTGCTAGGTTACATTTGGGTATTGGGTGTGAAAAGTATGGCGGATGGAAATAGTGGTTGGGAGGAAAGTTGTCAAGACCGACAGAATGTAGGACAGTTAAGTCTTTTCTCCAGGCAGCAGAGTTGTGAAATTGAATCACTTGCTGCCTGCTGCCTGGGACAGCTCAGCATTGTCGGTCTCGGTCAATCGAATGGTGAGTTCTAATTAAATCTAAACCTATGTGAACTGCCTCTTCACTGATAGGCCAGCCTGTTTCCCCAAATATTATATTCTGACTGGAAAAGATACTTTTCAGGCAGGGGGGGAGGCATATGATGAACCGTAAGTAACTGAGACCCTGATTAAATGGTATTCGGACTGCGGTTTCATCTGCACTCCAACAATGCTTCACAGGAGCTGGGATTAAAAAACATTCCGACACCCACACAACAAATGCTACAACTCAGCCAGAATGTGGCCTGCAGACAAAGAGAACAGTTGCAGTTGGGTGTTCTTGCCAAATGAAGGATAGTTGCAAAAAGAACAACAAACACACACATACAGAGGGAACACAACTCGGTAGGTTAGAGAGGCTTGCATCATGTTTTTTAGCATTGTTTTTTTTTTCCTGGCTCTGGTGGCCCCCCTCCAGCTCTGTGCTCTTTGTTCCAGTGCTAGCTGGAGGGAGAAGCCGGTGGAGTGTGTGTACCTCTGCCAGCGTGGCTACAAAACATGAAGACATCATTGCCAGTTAACTCGGAATACTCTCTGAATGCATGCCACATGACATGACAGGGGGCAATAGATGTCCAGTTTTACACCCCATATCTGATTATTTTCGCACTGTGCATTATTATTTTTGGTATTTTCCCTCATTTTTATTTTGTAATAAATTACAGTGGCCCCTAGCAGATAGCTGTTTTGAAAGTCAGGACCTGAAACAAACAGCATGCACAAATAAGGGGTTTAGAGCCAGAAACAGAAGCATCTTTTAAGGCCTGCAGTGCTAGTTTAAAGTGGTGAATAAGGATTAGAGCATTTGTGCAGCGGTGAGGACTGTAGGCAAAATGGGAGAGTGTCGCATTTTATGACTTGCCAGTCGAACGATAAGGAAATTCTAATCTGTGTGTGGTTAGAAGACAGTCGCATTATTCAATGCATTCAATCAGATATACTTCCACACGTACACAAAGCATATCTGATGTGTGTCACCCATGAGAAAATAAACCCAGTGGTAAAAATGCTGTAACCAAACGTGTCAGACAATAATGCTTATTAGCTGATAGCAGCCATAAGGTATTGCAAAAGATTTCAAACGAGCCAGGGTTACAGAGTTTGTTAGTTAGTTAGTTAGTTAGTCCTCTTGCACTTCAAGGCGCGTAGAGCCAACCGTGGCAACCAGGTCTCTCCATTTGGGTCTGTCATGGGCTTGTGCCAGGGTCACATTGCAGGCCTTAAGGTCCTGGGCCACTACATCCAGCCAGGGGGTGTGGGGGGTGCCATCCGGCTAGCTACAAGATTTTGGCAACCAATTATAGGAGAATATGAGATTTAAACAACAAAAAAGAGAGAGAATGTTTTAGTTGTATTTAACAGTTGTGTAACAGTGTATTTAACAGTTTTGTTAAAACTGTGAAGTATTTCCATACTTATATTTTTGTTATCTCCATATTTAATAGTGCATGCTTTCCACAGGTAAAAGCAGAATGTAATTATAATCATAATTTGCACATAGGACATATTATGCATGTTCTTAGATTGTTAATTGTTTGTTTAAGAAGAATTGTATATGTGTTTAATCATCATAATTTTAATTGCTTTTATTTCTAGAAAGTCATCCACGAGCGTGAACTCGAATTATGCTGCTGTACATGTGTGACAATTTGAGAATCACTATTATCTATTTCCACCAAATTTGTTTGATATTTGTGAAGTAGTTTGCGAGACGCAATATCTAATAAACGTAAGCATAAAGTCTTTGGTGAAGGAAGGATGAAGGACAAACAACTGATATGTAAATTGGATTCATGGCACTGTAGCAGTACAAATGTTCCTGTTATGAACAACATTCTGAAATTCTCACTTGTTACGAAAGAAGTGAGAGAATTTACATGGAGGCTGCCGCAGTCCCACAGAGTCATTGTGTAACACTCGATAGATAGCACCTCACTTATAAAAGCCTCCGTGTCTGTGACAAACTACCAGGCAGCTCAGTTATGTGTCGCCATGGTCACTGCACGCTGGAAAGACATCTGACTACAGACAGACTTCTAATGAGCTCGCTGCTCAAAGGCAACAGAACACGCTCACACACACTGTCAGCAATACTCCCGTTTGTGTCCGGCTCTAAATGAGTCGGAAATTCTGATTAGCTGCTGAGTTTAAAGAGTGGTGATGCACAGAGTCGCTTCCTGGTTGGCTGAGATCATTAGTTGAAGAACAGACAAAGATACATGCTATCCGAGGAAGAATACACAGAGAAGCATGCAGCTTGGAAGGAAGGCTTCATATTTAACATTACGTCACATTTACCAAATACTCTTGGTATCTTCCTGCATTGTAATCAGATCTCAGTGGGCGACTCAGACTGCCACAGCATGCCTTCCTGCGTTCAGGTACAGGCACAGTTACAGCTTTTATTTTCTATACTGTGCACTGCTGGAACAAACCTCCACAAAATCTGAGTCCTGCCCCGCTCTCAGCGTGGTCAAATCTTTTGTTTCCTTTTTCCAGCATTTTATGAAATCCGGGACTATTTATTTCTACACTGCCACGGCATTATAACATTTTGACCTTTTTTTACAGTGACAGCAGACAAAGTAGGCAATCTGAGGGATTTTGAATAGAGATTTTCCAAAGGAAATTGGAGACTGATGTATGGAATAATTATGAGATAAGTCCTGCATTGTAAAATTCACCACGTAAATCATGAGGAAAATGATGAAAATTAGCCAAGATACTTAAATGTTGAAGGTAAATAAACATATGTATGGAAGGGTGGGCAATGTTGGGGTAAACAGGGCGTAAGGAGGATTTTGAAAGCATACTAGCCATAAAATCCCACCTCCTCCATTCAGTAAAGGATTAACAGTCACAGATTACAAATTCATGTATAATCTCTCACGTATGATCACGTACATATGATCGTGCATATACACATGTAGAACTAACACACACACACACTAAAATGATCATGCATTCACACAGGTGACAAGTTTATTAGTGCTGTGTGTGTGTTTCTGGTATGCGGGTGATTTCCATTGTGTTTGTGTGTGGATGACACTATTTTTTTTCCACGCACATTTGCAGGTTACAATCTCACGCACCAATCATTTCATTCGGTCCCAATGAAATGATTGCATGGGTTTATTTCAGGACTACTACAGTAACAGATGTTTTATAAAATTATTTTTTCAGAGCATTTGATTTATTTATAGCTTTCAGGATGGTAAGAGGATTTTTTCAAATATAACATTGTTTTTCTACAAAAAAATTACCTACCCCATCTTTAACATAAGTCCTATAACAGAAAATATAACAGGGCTGTTTCAATGCTTTTATTCCATTGAATACATTTTTGAGAGCTACATTTTCCCTTTAATTGTCTTTTTAAGTCTTTATGCCTTTGTAAAGGGCTTTGAGTCACCTTTGAGTCTGAATGGTGCTGTATAAATAAACTGCCCTGTACATTTGGACGTTGCTGATGTTAGAATCTTTTAATTAATGTAACCGAGAGGACCTGAGAGGATAAGGCAGGGCCATGTTATGGTTCTTGTGTGTGGATATTTGTATCTCCGGAATGCATCCCTGTGCATCGCATTCACACCTGACCAGCTGTGACTGAGCTCCAATGACAGTGTCGGTCAGACCACATCGACACACATCTGGCAGATCAGACTGCATTACCATCGCCTTATCCCTATGTGCACATTTATACCTGGAATTTTTTTTTTGTCCTCATCTCGACAACCTATCTTGTTTAATGTCACATCATAATGCAAGGTGTATATGTCAAAAAAGCCAGGCAGAAATCTGACAGTTACAGTCACAACAATAACAATTTAAGAGCAGGAACAGAGAGCACAAACCTCCACGCAGTAACTCCAGCAGTCGTCTGGTTTCATGTTATCACCTTGATTAACGTTCAAATCAGGCTCAATTGGAAAAAGCATCCATTGAGCTGCATCGCTGCTGACGTTATCCTAACATCAGTTCAACAAAGACGACACGCGGTCCCATAAGGCTTTGCCTCACACTCACAAATTAGTAGGTGTAGACAGAACAAGACGTTTCAAACATAAACAAATGTATACATGCTAGAATGAATAAGGAATGTGTCAGAGCCTGATGAGACCACATCCCAACCAATATCTTGAATCTTGAATTTGTCACCAACTTGCATATTTAGAGAAAGTGAAACAAATGCCTCTATCCACATCCTGGCGTAGATCTGCCTAAAAAAGAAAAAATAACCGACACTCACAATAACTTAATGTGACAAAATCCCCAGAAAAACAATGAGTTCCATATTCTTTGAAAAGCAGCCTGTCTCTTGCACCTGAAAGGAAGACAGAACTCAAAGACATATTTTGCTCTTGTACATATCCTCAGCTGCTTAAATTCAATTAGATTGAAAAGTTGGTGCACAAAAACATGCTTTTTTGGGGTTTGGGGTTTATTTTGTGTGTTATTTTACTTCAAATTAGACTGTAGTAACAACCTGCTAAACATCTGGACAGGAGGAAAGGAAAATGGTATATAAATGGTATACGATTGATATACACGTTACATACTGGGGGTGTTAAGTGATCTTATCTACAACTCATCTACAAGTGTTTCCATTTTCGTTGTGATTCTTCCCAACCTCTAAATAAACAGCTCTTACCACTGAGAATAGTATCTCATTTCAAGAGCTTCTTAAATGCTCTTTTGGCATTGAGCCTAATTTGCTGTTGCATTAGTCGATATGTGGCATCCACTTATCTTTTAGAAGAGCAGACTTTATTTTTAATTCTTTGTAAAAGGCTAGATTTTGTGTTTCTGCAGCTCTTACTTTTGTCAGGATGCTGTCAGTTTTATTCTGAAATGCAAATGATGACCTATTTATTGTACATCAGGTTTGTCCATGAAAGCAAATTCGCTTCGTTGCAGCAACCAACAGCGTTCATTTAGCGAAGAATAATGAGCGATGTGAGAACGTTACCTTAACTACCTCTACAAAAAAAAAATACATCCATATGCTGAGGTTTGTAAAAGACACAAAGAATGTGCCCTGAATGAAAGAGTAGGCCTGTGTCTGAGACAAGGAGGCTGTGGAGGTCATTAGAGAAATATTTGCAATGTGTAAATACATTGACAAACCAGAGCAGAGTGTTTTTACGTATTAGATATGCATGCTGTGAACCGTGTCCTTCAATGCTCTGCTGCCTTTCACTTACATTTGCTGCTGAAATTCTTAAATTCTGAACCAATAGAATATATTGAAACAATCCTTACTTCCACAAAGCAGTGTTTTACATTTACCACAGTTTTTGGTCCTTCTCCCTGCCAGGACAGACGCAAATGCATTTAATTGAAACAATTATTTTAGATTAAATTAATAAAGCTGCCGATGACTTGATTACACCCCAATTTGTGCTAATCTACTCATCAGTTGAGCCACGATCCATTAGTCGGTGCATTGATGCTGTTAATGCATCAAGCTTTTAGTTGTTTATTTTTTTACGTACAGATATATAAACATGACGCTCAGTGTTGTAGCGTTTGTAACTTCGGCTAATTGTGCATTGCTCCTATGTTTCGCAATGCAAATATAGTTATACACAATACACATGATGAATAAAAAACTAATTAGGCAAACTAAGTCAAGCAGGCATGAATAAAGAGAAAGATATAACCGTAATAATAATAATGATAATATGTCTTTCTTTATTTGCCGTAATAACAGTTCAGTGAAATAGAATAACAATAAAAGTCCCATAAAAAAGGGCAGAGTTCACTGGTTTCGCTGTAGGTTTATAACTCCTTCCTATTCAACCCGAAGCAATAAGACACTGCAGGTTACTTTGTGTCATCATATGATTGACGGTCGAAAGACGCAAACATCTGGCCCAGCGTACAGCGAGAGCGCAGGGGTTACGGTTGATAAGCATATATTTTCCCGTTTCATTTACAGATCTTCTATTTATCAAGCGTTAATAAAGAATGGACTCCTTCGGGTTCTCCACATCTGTTTGTCGGATGCTGTGGCATGATCATCGGTCCTGAGGAGATACTGTGTGGAGCGACGTGGGTGATATATTAAAATAGGTCAGATTGATAGAGACGTGTAGAAGGAAATACCTACTCACAGCCCGGCTTTTCATTTGTGTTATCATACAAAGGCTTGGTGATTACCTTACAGCTCTCTCCTTTAGTGATGCTGTCATTGTTAAGAGGTTTTCCTCTTGTCGGCCCATTGTTTATTAAAAGAGATCTGTCTTCTTTGTTTCTGCTTTGTCATTTTTTTTATTGTGGTGAACGTGGTCCCCTCTGTTGTCACTTTCAGCCCACTTAATCTTGCTCTGGGTTTGAAGTTCTGTCATTGTCAGGCTCTGTACTCTTTCCTTCACAGTCTGCCCTGGTGTGAAATTGTCAGGGAACGGTTTCAACACCC
>OMNV01002398.1:30028-53166 GCA_900303265.1 Brotula barbata
ACACCCCCGCCAAGACCGAATAAGCTTGGACAAGATGAATGAATCACAGTGTCAGATATACTGTGTCAATAAATCTAATGGATCAAACAAACATGTTACCTCATTCGTAAATGGCTTTTTTTTACCACCTTCTCCGTGTTTTGGACCGAAGGAGACATTACGTTATTTCTGCATATCACCGAATCTATTTATAAAACACCAAACAAATATTAAGACAAGTTTCAATATGATATTAAATTTAAAATTTCACAATGTGGGATATGGGTGATGTTCTAAATGAGTGATCAGCCATGGACACCACCTTTCACCCACTGTATCAGACTGTAGGTGCACTAAGCAGCTCCTCCTAAGCAGCAGATGGAGCGCTACCACAGGTCCCTCATTCCAACCACTGTCAGACTAGCATGATATAAATATGTGTGTATAGTAAGCTATGTATGTTATAGAAGTTTTTATTCATTTATTTATTTATTTATTTGTTTATTTATTTATTTTTTGCTCAATTCCTTTTTCTCTCTGTGTGTTGCTTCACATTTTCATCCTGTTCTTGTGCGTGTCTTTTTCTCCCTGTTTTTCCTGCCTATGCTTATGAGCCGTGACATGAAAATTTCACCGGTGTGGGATCATTAAAGTTCATCTCATCTCATCTCATCTCAATGAATTAGATATCCGAGTGACCTCATATGATTTACACTGTAAATCTCTAAAGCAGATCATTTGCGTTTCCCATTTCCATTTTTCTCTCACAGGAAGCCGTATGAAGCAGGGCTTTTATCCTGATTTTCTCTGGCTTTTTACCCTGGGCACTTTACAACAACATGACGGTAATGGGGCACCGGTGCGTTAATTAACACAAGAGAAGCTTTATGAATGAGCTTCAGTTACCGCAGTGCTTATTTAGCGTGTTGCTGTGAAGTTAGTGTGATTTTTATGAATTACCCCCCCATGTCTTCTTCTAATAATATATTGGCCTAAAGAGAAAGGAACAACCATAATTAAGATAATATTTTTCATTCATTAATGATACATTATTCGCAGTTTTATGGTGCCGAATCAGCATCATCTCAGCTACACATTAGCGGTTGTTGCGTGTTTCTCCCCTATTTGTTTCATTATTGTGTCCTCTGTCTCGGCATGTATAATTAACCTGAAGCAGACAAAGGCGTATTCCATAGTCTATCATGGGATGGATATACCTGATTATTTTTCATTGAGATTTGCGAATTATTTTAGGAGAAACTGAGGAAAATGTTTTTAAAAAGACCTGCTTTACAATTTTAATAAATTTAAAATTTCAAGTTTCTTCCCAAGGACATATCTCTTTCCAGAATTGGTTCATAACATTGAAAATAGCAAAGTACCTAAAAACAAACAAACCCTCCATACGCAGAGGAAACTACTACATCCTCCGCAAATAATGTAAAAGAATTCCATCTTTGGAGTAGAGAAATTGGAGCATTTATGATATTTTTCTGGATTAATTCATTTAACAGCATCGGTGTAAAATAAAATATGTAACACCCGAGACAACAAATTGCTCATTTTCATCAGTCAGCCCGGGATGGAGGCCACAGCGGCTTGTGCGGATACACATGAAAAATAGGATGGGGTCCCAAAAGTATTACATCATATATAATAAAAAAAGTAATACATTAATGCATGATTGCTGGGTTTGACTGCTATTCTGTCTGCCATTATTAAACTCCACAGGTTTGACAATTCAGGATATGCAAAAATCAAATATAAAGCTCTGTGTGCCCTTTGGATCTGTGAGCCAGTGATTCAGCTGAGAAATATTTGTATTTTAAATTTTTTTTTTAATTATTATTTGCTATAGGCATCCTGGTAATACTTAGGATTTCTGTATCATCTCGGGGAGGCAATAGGCTGCTCATGGTGACAGAAAAAAATGCAGCAAACACAGGCAGATGCTGTGTCACTTGTGTTTTTGGCCCTGGGAATGCACTTTGTCTGACAATCAAAATTTGTACTCAGTCTGGGCACCGAGCTTTCAGAGGCTTCAGTTGGATATCGGTGTAGTCATTAGCCTGACAGCAACAGAGCCGAGTGTGTGTTGATGACTACAGGACAAACCACCCGAGTCCTGTCCAACAGCCGACCGCGTTACTTTGGAATCCACTTTGTTCTGAAAGACACCATGGAAAATTGTTTAGTTACCGCAGTGATGGCACAGAGCCTGCCTCCAACGGCTGAGTGGACTGTGGGTGAGAATTTGTGCCTTGAAGTATCGCCACATATACAGCCCTTGCTTTTATTTCCCCTTGAGCAGCAAGCGAACCAGCTGGTGGCTCTACCTGCAGTGCCTTTTCGTGAAAAAAAAAATTGTTGAAGTCATAATTTGTACCTTGGCTGGGGTTTTCATTTTTGTAATTTGTGGTGTAATGTTTCTTAAGAAGACTCTGATCCTAAAATATGCCGTTTTGATGATAAGGAAAGATGTTAATTGAATCCCCAAATATTTTTGCCAATCTACCCTGGCACTCGTGATTACAGATCGGGGCTATGCACCTCATATGAACTGTGACTCTTTATCATTCACGCACAGCGCTCAGTGTTTACATGAGATGATGAAACTGGAGCACCTCGAGCCAGATTTGAGATCCAAATGTTTCAATTTTGCTCCAACACATGCAATTAGTAAAATGCTTATTAGCGCGCTCTCTCTCTCTCCCTCTCTGCCTCTCGCTCTCGGTCTCTCTGCCTCACCTTATCTTTGAATCTCTCTCATCCCCTGTGCCAATGGGAGATGAATATGTCTACGATGTCCTTGGATTTGTGTCTTGTAAACACCATAGGCAGTGAGCAGTGCTTACTGGTGTGTTTGGCAGGCAAACAGCATGCTCTATCTCTCGCAGAGTCCATCCCACAGGGCCAAACTCACCTTGTTACGCTTTTAATTAGTAGGCGCAGTTAATAGTGCTGGCCGCTTCTGCCGCCTCAGCACTCTGCTCCGACTTCAAGAATCCCTCCAATCGATAGCTCGGGCTGAGACAGGGAGCCCGGGGAGTGCAGGGTGTTCTATTATGGGAGCAGCTCCCGTACGTTCATGATGTTCTTTGGAGAGAAATCAAACGACATTCTATTTTCTTTGAAGGAAAATTCGGGTGGGTGAAGCTAGTAGTATCAATAACTCAATTTTCTTGTTTCCTTCAGCGTTTGAGGGGATAACAAGACCTTGGGATTCCGCTCGCATGTAAAGGGAAAATACATAATATTCCCAAGCATTCGGTTCTCTACTTCCACATTTCCACGGTCCTAAAAATGAATGTAATCAAAAAGCTAAGGGTTTGCTCGGCGGATTCCATTGTGCCCTTATAAGCTTTTATGCTTTCCAACCGCTCGCCTCTCGTCCTCATTTCGTTTCTTGTTTTGATTTAAAGATGCAGTGGAAGTACTTAGCATTTAGATGACATGCTGCTGGAGGGGTGTGATGGATCAGCGCCTCTTCAGAGGGCTGAATTTCTTCGACAGAGAGAGGCTGGGCCGCTCCGTGGGACAGACAGACCGACAGATCGCCAAACGACAGGCAGAACGACAGGCTGGGCGGGCAGCAGAATACCAAGTTTGGATCTCTGCTGCGGAAAGCCTGGCACAGCCCAGAGGAGAGCAGTGGCTGCTGGGAATGCCAATGTGTTGCTCAGACAGCCGTCTCGCCTTGGCTCCTCTGATTGGCTAAACAGTCCATTAGGTTCTTGATTATGATTAGCCGAGTCATTATCTACACAAAAGTGGCTCATTCACCAATATTAAGAAGGCAAGGGAGCTGTTTTCTTCCTCCGGTCAAGGGGAAAACAACTTTTTCATGTGTTCTCTTTAAGATAAATGTGGGAGGCAAGAAGCTGTTGTTCACAGAGAAACAAAGTGGAACATTGTTTATCACTCTGCCCTCCAGCCGACGTGGTAAAATGTTCTATCTGTGTGACAGCAGTGATGGGGAAAAGAAAAGGCTTTGACTCATAAACATGGGTGATGAGTTGGCCATTATTTGTTTGTACTTTCTGGACAAGGAGAGCAGCAGTGTGTCCTTGCGGGTCATAAAGACCACGAGCGAACAAAGTAACCTTCAACCAACCATCTTGCCTTAGATATAATTGGAAGATGTGCCATCTGTGCTTAGAAATAGGCATATGCTGCTCTGCATCCAAGGTCGTCGCGTGTGGGACGTTGAATAGTGGAGGCTGTTTCTCTGAAGTTAACCATCTCCTTTCTTTTTCCAGCCTTTGCCCAAGGAGCCTTCATAGAAGACACAAGGAAAACATCAAGTAAGTGATTTAGCTAAATGGAGCGTTTCATTCCAGTGGACAAGCTTCGGTCAGATTGATTTTTTTGTAAAATGCAAGCAAACATCTTTTACAAAAGCAGCATTTATAAAAGCGGCAGAACACAATGGGTGTGTCAAGACATATACGCAAAATGGAAGAACACGATGTGCACAAGGGATAGTTGTCTTTCATGTGAAGGTCACGGGAAGCATTATTTAGCATGTGAAAGTCTTCTGGGGTGGGCTGTCAGGAAACAGACCCTCATGACATCACAATGATCAATCCTTGTGCTTTGGACTGCAAGTTTGAAAAGTCAAGACTCTCCTTGACCCTTTCAGGGAAGTCACCTCACCCATCATCAGTTTCACCACCAACATGAGTGCACCTTTGTGATGTCACTGAGTTGAGTTTTCCTCACTGTAACCAATGCCTTCTAAGGCCACAAAATCTTGTTTTCACACCAAATTTGACACGATTTGAGTCATTTGATGGGTTCCCCTCTTTTTCTTTCTTGATTGTATAGCAGTAAACGAGTCAGCTGTCTATTTATTTAGTGTCTATTTATAAAGGTGTTTTCCAATCCCTCTTTCACCACTGTGGTTAAATGAGGACCTTCAAGGACACGGAGACGACGCAGTGGGATCAACCTGCTCCCACTAGGATGTATTTATGCAAAACATAGACATATACAAAAAGAGAAATCAATGTGTGTTAATAATGGTGGTTTTGAACATCTAAGGATGCAAATGGAAAAGACCCACTGTTGTTACGTGATTTGTGATTACGGAGAGGTGCTAAATACCTGTGCTGTCTGTCAGGATAAATGAACTGTTGTTTGTGGAAGGATGGTTTTAATAAGACTTAACAAAAGCCGTGTTTTTAAAATTGCTTTCTAAATGCCACGGACTGAGGTGACTGATTCATAACATTCAGTGTTCTGCCTCACTTTCTCCCAAGTCGATACCTCTTTATTAAACGTTGCCAGGTTGGGCAGAGTCTGCAGGCAGTTTCAGTTCACTTCCACAAACACTGTGTTCTCGCAAAAAAGGGGGAAATGTACTGGAGATGTAACAGAATTGCATTCCTGAGAACATGACAGAGTACCTATGAAGCTTTTGTATTCCGCAGAACCAGAAGCATTTGGAATCCGTATGCTTTATGTCTCCCAGCCAATATTCAAAGATTGATTTTCGATCCTCCACTGAGAAAACAAAATGAATCAGGCACAATTACCAAGGACAGGGAGAAACGGGGAATTGGGAGCGCCATAAATATTTATTTGCAAGCCTTGGGAATTGGTGCAATTCTGTATGGATTTGCCAACTTATATTTAAGTGTCTGAATGATTTATATGGGCAGACTTGGCTGTGAAATTTGCCCACTGTTGCCCTGAATCTTTTATGTATTCACATTTATAGGTTTATCCATATAACATATTAATGGAATGATTCTATTATCATTCATATGAGGTCCTTGATTGGCTAAATGAAGTCATTAACTGAAGAAATTCACAGGAGGAGAAATGTATCAGACAAAGAGATTGACAGTATTGTACTGAGTGATGTAATGTATTTAACGTATGGAGCCTTTACAGAATTATTCATCCTCTTTGCTCTGTTCGAATAGTGAAATCTTTTGGTCGTAGATCTTAATAATCTTTCCTTCCTCTTCCTTAACAGGCTCATTGACATCCATGCTACAGAGGGACGAAGGCCAATCACTCCACCAGAACATTGTGTCCAATCACCAACAAGGCCCCCAAAGTTATAGGCCTGAAAAAATATCCAGAGCTTTCCCGATCACCAATGAGAGACTCTCGCTCTTCATTTAGTGCCAGACATTTCTCCGAATTCTGAAAAGCCTCGAGTGAGCAGCACGGTAATCCATCGGCATTGATTCTTCATCACAGCCAATCCATGAACTGTAGATGTCATAGAGCAAAAACCCTGTGAGGAACACTTATCAGCGGGCCAGTGGAATATTCATTGAAGTACTGTTTTCTTGATCGCCCTGTCCGTTCTGCAGACGAGGACTCCTCGGAGATTTTTCCTACCTTTGTGGCTTGATTCAGACTTGTCAGATGGCCTTTCAAACATCACCCCCTTTATCTTCTTGGCTATCGCCACAGTGAAGTGGTGATAGCCGCATCCAGGGTTACAGTATGTGCCAGCCAAGTTTCTTTAAAGACAGTATTTGCTGCTAAAGAGTCGTGACTGTGAGCCAGGGCATCTCATTCAATGGATTCTTGCCTTTAATACTCACATTCATTTGGCTGGGGAAATCCCTGCATACATACAGCAGGACGGATATCGTGAAACAGCATGAAAAGTCTATTGGAATGTTACAAAAGTGAGATGACTCTGTTGCCCTTCAGTGAGTGAAGGTGGCGGTCGTGAAATGTGGATGTTTTGGATGACCTAGCTTATAACTTATGTTTTTCTATGTGGTGCCAACATAGACTAGCTGAGTAGTTTTTGTCAAATATCCTCACTCAACTTGTACACACTCAAACCATTTAGCAAATGTGGACCCCTGGCTCATTTTAATAGTCTATAGTGTGTGTTTTGCGAGCGTGCGTGCGTGTGTGTGCGTGTGTGTGTGCACATCCTGCAATACACTGTGAAAGAAGTCATATCTAATACATTATTCATACTTGTATATTTTTTGGACACACCCAGGCTGGAGAGCTCACCATGTGGCCAAAAGAAGCATTTGTGATTTTACACATGTTGGATCTCATTGAATCATAACAGATGAAATCTAGTTTGACTTTCATTTTCATTTTGATCTTTTCTTTAGCATATAGAGATATTTATATCGGGGAAAGCGTTATTAAAATTGTGGACAGAGCTGCAATATGTCACACAAGTAAAATTCTGTAATTAAAATCCCTTCATGTGTGATTAAATGTATTTCAGAATCCTTGTCTAAATTGCCTATATTTTGGAAGTGCTATTTACCGATTTCAAATGCTTGATATATTTAACATGTATATATTTAACCAATGTATTTTATGATCAAGGAGGATGAGTATAGCACAAGAGCGATTCTGGTGGGGAAGCATCTTATACAATAAAATTAAATACAACAGCACAACAAGCTACGGCCTACTTGTAAATGACAGTATGAGCTTCACCGAGGCAGTATACTGTACTGCTGGGCCATTACATTGGACTGAATCCTAACTGTACAGGTGTTCATGTTAATGTGTCCAACCCATATCATGTTGTATATGTTCACCTTCACTGGCAAAGATTGTTTTTTACTAAAATTCAAAAATTCTGCACCTGTCAATGTTTGCATCAGAGGACAAAAGGAGAGCGTCCTGTGTGTGTGTGTGTGTGTGTGAATGTGTGTGTGCATTCGGCAGTCCGTTTTCCAGGTCAACAGTGGTCTGTGTAGTGAGAAAATAGCAATTTCCACCTGATGCCATACCTTTGATTTCCTGCTGCCTTTATTTTATTGCTCCTTTGCTTTGCACTCACCATAAATAAATTGTCCCTTTGATTTGAATCACAGTCAACGTGGGACTGCTGCTGCTGCTGCAGTCGCATTCAGAAAGGCAGCTATGCTGAAGTAGATCTCTAAGAACAAAGTGGACTGAGCGTTGCAAGCAGACTTTGGTCATTCAGACCTGCCAGTTCATGTATTAAAGTCATGTACTGGGTAAAATATGATCAAACTGAGTTCCCAGAGTTCAAGCTCTGAGCCACTTACATCCAGAATGTGGTGCATTGCAGCGGAGAGACTATCCAGAGCCATAAGAAAAAGGAGCATGCTTAAATTGTCTTGAACTATACATCTCTTTATTGCTCCTCAAGTGTATATGTATTAATATTTTATTCTTTTATTTTATGCTGTTCTTGTTTTGACATACATTTGGGAAAGTACAACAACAAGCATGTTATTTTTCAAACATGATACAGAAACTATATCTGAGAAAAAAGACTAATACGGAGCTGGGTATAATGTACGTAGGCTACCTGGAGACATGAATAATGCATTGTAAGATGTACACCGTCTCAATGCATACGGGGACGAAGCACAACAAACTAAGTGGGTATTGGAGAACAAATGAATTGAAGACTAAGGGATTTTTCACTCTTGGCTGACTGTAGTCATTCTTCCCTACCAAAGGACCATTTTCCCAGCTTGGCACATTTGGTGAAATGTCCACTTGACATCAGCTGTCAAGGGTTCAAGACAACTGACAACCATTTCGTCTTTCTTCACGTCAAGTGCTCTTTGCCCTGCAACCTCCATTGACATGACTGTTAGACTCAGAATTAGCTTCATTGGCCAAGATTTCTCTCACATTTGACGCCTTTTTGCACTTTTGCTACATATACTCACACCATATAAATTCAAGGATAAGACGGACGATACACACATTCCAATATGTACACTATTCACACTGGAATGAGGTTAATGGTGGTATAAACAGGATTATTATTCCAGTTTTGACTCCAACAGCCCATATGACTCTCATGTGATCCAAAGAGGACATTAGAGCTGCAGCACCGTCCACTCCCTGCACACCACGAGCTCTGAAAACATTAACATTTATTAATTTTATTGATATGGCAGACAATAACAGAGTTTATTAATGACTGCATCACTATCTTTTCCACAGAGGAAAAAAAGAGATTTTTTTTTCTTTGTTTATTTTAATTTAGCTCTGTTTGTAAGCCTACAGAATTTGCTATCAGGGTAAATTGGAGTAAGACCAGAATGACACAGGCCACAGAGATAACACACACTTCATTGCCATTCCGGGTCTTGGAGCAGGAATATTAAAACTCCCATTCTCCCATGCCTGTATTACAGCAATCCCCCTCCCTGTAAAGCTCTGAGCTACCCAACATTTAATGCGTCAGAAATGTAGCTAGGATGTTTTTCAGTCAGTGGGTCAACACTCCAAAGAAAACAGACAGTGTGTGTTGTTATATCTGGTAATATCCACATTTATAATTGTGTGGTGATTATTAAAACACACAGATGTCAGAGAATTCCTTTAATCACCCCATTCTCAATCATTCTCAATGTTTGCCTCTTCATCTCTCTCTATATGACACACAATCAGACACGTCACAGCTACGATGAGAAGCTTTTTTTCTTTTTTTTCCCCCGCCCAGCATGAGCAGTCTTAAAGAACAAGATTACCTCCAACAGAGTCATAGAGGCTATTTTGAAATGAAGTCTACTGTCTGGTGGATAAGTGACAATAACTGTGGATCATTACAATTTGAGTTACACAAATTTGAATAAACACATCACATTAACACTTGTGTACTGTACAAGTACTGTATTTATCATTTGAAACACACTCGTTATCACTGCACTTCAGTTTGTGGTAGGAATTCACAACAAAAACACTCACTTGTTAAAACCTCAAATGCTTTTTGTTTGAAGGCGCTGCACTATGGCAAGCAGCCATGCTTCTAGACAGGGTTCTTTTTGGACGAGTGTAATCACTGTAAAAAACAAACCAGAAGGACACTGAGGGTGCAAGCGTCTGCCAAGGTTGCGCATGCTTAGACAAAAAGTGTTTTAATAACATACAGGCCAAAAGAAAAAGAGATTAGTTATTTTATTTCCAAATTGAAAATATATCCAGATTTGGATCATTGGGTTCATCATGGGATGAAGAAGTTGGTTTAATCAGTATGAAGTGTTGAACATTTTGAGTAATCTTGCTAAACCTAATCTCCTAGACAGAGAATGCAAGTTTGTCTTTTAACATACCTAATGCTATGTTTCTCAGATTGGAACAATTGTTGAACGTGAAACCAAACCCACAGTATGGACCGTCCTTCCCAGATGATTGACGAAACAAATCTGTGTCCAAGATTCAATCGTGTGGTCCAAGTGTGAAAGTGCACTGAGTCTCTCCAGTGTGAGTGTGCTGCAGTGACTGTCTTTGACACAGGTCCTTGTGTATTCAGCTTAAAATGATTGCTCCCAGCAATCAGAAAGTAGACTTGCTCATGTGAGCTCTGGGCTGGGTCTTGCACTCAGAAGAACTGTTACTTTACTAATCCAGTAAGTAGTCAAGCTGTTGCCTAGTAACAGCTGAAACTTTAATCCATCCATGAGTATTAATTTAGATCACTTATCTGGAAATGATTCTATGCTTCACTCACAACATTCACTTCTTAGTCACTTCCAACTTTATCCATGCTCGTAAAATAACGCTCAAAAAATTTAAGTTTTACTTTTTACCAGTACTCATTTTGTATAAGAAAGCCTTATGAACACCATAATGCTTTCTCTGAGGAGTGTGACAGCTTGTTGTTTGCTTCAAGTGGTGTAAAATACACATGGGTAGCTACATATGGTTCTGTTATTCAAAATAGTTGTTTAAAGTAAAGATTTTTGTCGACAATTTTCTGTTGTCCATGATTTATGCAGTGTATTCTGGAAATATCAACAATGATCAAAATGGAACATCTCCGTATGTGTGTTCCACTGGGCCGTAGAAGCTTTGATCCAGTGTAAGAGGTGGAGAAAGCATAGCAGGAGGTTCTCTAATTCACTGACATGTATGGATTGTTTGACTACGTACTGCCTGTGGGTCCTGCTGAGCTGGTATTCCCACTCAGCTCTCACTCCTAGATGTTCTCTCTCACTCCTTCTGCGATACAATGTGGGCCGTCGCAACAGGATCAACAAATGGTGCGACGATCATATCTTGCCTCTACCATCCAGAGGTTGGAGTTTGAGCTGTAAATTCCCTGGATATGCCGTTAATTTACCTGACCAAGTAAGTGCTGTCATGAAGTCAGTATTACTGTTAACTAAAGCATTATTGTTACATTCTCATCCAGACTGCGGTGCATCCAGAGCTGCAGTTGAAACATATATGAGTTCGTGCTATTCACTATGTTGACAGCAATTGGATGGAACTGCAGCCCAGTGAGAAACTTTGCAGGTGTAGTATTTTACTAATATAAACCTGTGCGTAACAATACACTGCACATCCCCACACCTGATTGCACCTGATCAAGATTTGGTTCCTCCTAAACTTTGATCAGCTGAAAACAAACCTAATCAGGTGTGAGTAGAGCAGGGAGGAATAGGAAATAATATAAGGCATAATAATACTTTCTTTATACTATAATTATTTGCCCGTACTGCAATTCAGGCAAACATGCAATCAAGCTGTAGATATGGACAGACTTAAAGAGATTCCATCCTTCCCTGAGTTCCCATTGAGGATATGCATGTGGAATTGTCCTGCTCCAACTAGGGTCTTTATATTGCTCAGTAAATATCATTACAATTGCACATCTGTTGGTCATGAAGTAAACGCTTTGCTTGATACAGATTTCAGCCTCATTAAGGTGTGTGTGTGACCTTATTAATCTGAATCACAGTAAAATCCTCACATATAAATGTACTGATGGATGGACTAATAATCAGGCTGGGTCCACATCAACTCTGCAACATAGGACTAAACAGTGTAACTAGGACTTAGCAAAATTATTGTAAATTTGGGTTTTGTTTAGATTTTTTGAATTGATTAGCATTGATTATCCATCGTACTGGCTAAATTTTGGTGTCCTTTTAAAATGATAAAATGATAGATAATTAAATTCGAAATGATACACACATACATACATATAAACATATACGGTGAACTAAGGGGACTGCTGAAAGGATAATTTAGACGGCAGATTAACACTTTTGGCCTTTAAATTGTAAAATGTGTGCATTTGACTGGAAATAGAGAGGGGACAAAAGTCTCCCGCTTCTGTAAGGGGCCTATAAATTGTAGTTGTGCCCCTTTCAGTGTCAGTCCTAAGGTATGAAACCTGCTGCTTAGTCTCCTTGTTAACAAGAGATCCCTGGACATGGCTAATGAGACCCAAACACACTCTCGGGGCTTGGACCAACCTGCTAAACACTGCGTCGTTGAACAGCACTGCAGTGTCGCAAATTAGCATTTATGCCCACATAAAAATCCATTTACTGATCCATTAGCTTAGCATAGTGCTAATGAGTTGCCAGTGATGATTGGCGAGGGACTTTGTTTAGCTTGTGAAGTGCGTCATTATTAAACGTGGAGACTTCTGGGTGAGCAGCTTCGTACATATTAGGAACACATGGGCTGGACTTGTATACGAATATACAGCTCACTAATAACCCCTCTTTTTCTCTCTTATGTACCTTATACCCTGTTTGTGTTTGCTGTACTCAAATGATGCTCAGACACCTGCATGTTTGGCTCATGGGAAATGGAAGTACCGCTGTCACATGAAATCTTTTCTACCATCCTTCACGCTAATGATGAGGAGGTGGCTGAGCTCAACAATTACAATCCCTCCCAGACAAGCAGAACAGCACCGGCCATACACACATTTGAAACTCGGTAAGTGAAAAGTAGAATACAGTCAAAGTTGTCGACTGACTAAGCTCTAAGCAGCTCGTATTGATCAAATCACCACGAACAGAGTGGAGCTGTGCAATATGAGTGGTCAGATGTTGTTTGGTAACTGGTCTCTGGGTTTCTCCCCGGGTGAGCTTTGATGGCTTCCGCAGAGATTTCTGACTTTTATTTTCTTGGCTCTTGCTCTCTATTATTAGAGCGATGTCTGCTCAGATGAAAGTGCGTTCAGCAGGATGTCAGTCTGTTCCCTCTTGATACCTGTGAATGTGAACAGCAGACATGTAGCTGAATAAAATGTCATTCACAGCGCTGACTGACTGATTTCCTTGCGGAGGGCAATGCAGACTGATACTGATGTTAACTGAAAACATGCTGAAGTGTTTTGTGTTGATTCCAAATCCTCTCAGTCGAGGGCCTTTTGTGCAGCTCCCACACTGAAGGGGAATCGGCTCCGGGGGGAAGATGAAGGTATAAAATGGTCGTTTTGCTAGAGCAACACAAGCTAATTTATCATTCTCCAGGGGTCAGGCGATGCTCCCTTGGTTGTGAATTTTAATGTTGTTTTTTATGGGTCTTAATAAACTCTATTTTGCTGCAAGCGCTTATGCAGAAGAGCACAACATCCTTCACTCGCCTCATTTAGTGAGTCAAGGAGAGCAGGGGCCAGAGCCAAATTTAACCAATGGAGTCGTCATTTTCTCTCACAGTTATAGCACACGCGGAGGTTAAATATTGAAAATACTGAGAGGGGCGTGGGAGCCACTCTTGTGCTTTCAGTTCTTATGATGATCCACAGTGCACTAGCAGATTGTTCACGCTAGATAATGGTACCCATTCATCAGAAGAAGGAACGTTAATCACGTATGACTCAATCAGCAGAAATATGTTGTATAATGCATAATATTGAAATCTTGCTATTGCAAAGTGTCAGTTTCATTATCTTGAAGAAGATCAAGAATCAGCATAATTTACCTGCCATTTTTCATTTATGTCAGAATAATATTATAATGTTGCAGTGACAATGTATTAACCTGTTATTACAGGCATCACACCAATATTTTGATGTGTTATCTTTACTGTGAATTGTGCCTTTAAATAGTTTTGGACTGTCCTGGAAAGGAGAAAGCAGGGGTCAGACTTTGCCATTGACCCATTTAAGCAGCAGGAAATTCACTGTGATGAGGGTATGGATCTCCATGCAGGGCTACAGCCTTCTTTATCGAATTTTAAAAGGTTGACTGGCAGCATTTAACACCAGGGTCAATTCATCGCATGATTGTTTCCTGCCACATCTGTCCTGCTGATCTCCAGCCATGCCTCTCATAAAGACAATTAACATGCCTACTGCTGAGGAATTGCTTGTTTATTTGGATGCTGATTGCCTTTGGACTTCACAGCGGCTACTCGTCCCTGGGATACACACAATACAAACACACAGCTGTCATAGAGGACACAGAGCACTTACTTCCAGAAAAGGACAAATGTACATTTTAATAGGGCAACAACAGTTCTGCGTCATAGGGTCAAAGTCAAGTGCAAAGCTGTATTAGATTCAGTGATGTCAAGAGAAATGTAATGTATGCCGTTGAGGACAACCCTGGTGTGTACAGATAGGTGGGCAGAACAGCATCAACACATTACCCAGGGAGGACTTTGCTCTTCCTCTGAGAAGGGCTTGGTTGTGCTCATTCACAATGGGGGTCAAGGCAATCTGGGACTCATCTCATCTGTCAGGGCGGAAATGACAAACAGGAAATTTGTAATTCAGTCATTTATGAGATTGAAGGAAAGAAGAAACTACTATATATTTATTACGACTTTATTCTCATAAATTTAAGATTTTTTTCTTGTAAATTTACAACCTTATTCTCATAGCATGACATATTTATTGTTGCAAATGTATGACTTTATTCAGTTGTTCTGTTATTTTGTTTTTATTTTTTCCAACAGCAGCCCTAATTGTCATACTAAGTTAAAGTTGGGAGTTAAATTAACTCTGCACCATCCTACAGCAATATCTTCTTATTCTGAACCAGAGGCATCAAATCTATGGAATTCTGGTTTCTGTTGTGTAATTTTGACGGTGCACGTCCCGATAATGTTTTGCAATTTACTCTAGGCAGCATTGTTTCAACTGAAATATTCAACATGAACAGTCGCTCTACTCCCTACACTGGTTTTGCGTTTAACTTTAGAACACTGAATTGTTGTATGATAGCATTTAAGTTGCATTATAAAATTTTATTTATAACAGTGACTGTCGATAAAGCCAGCAGTAATACCATAAAGGACTTAATGGAAGCATTTGATGGAGATGTAACTGTCAAATCAATCTAACCGTGGCTAGAAAGAAAGCCATGCCTCCAATAATTACATTTTCGTCATCACTTCGGTCCTGATAAAGGAGATGAGTCCCAGATTGCCTCGACCATCACAGAAGAGGTCTGCATCATCTGGGATTTTACTATAGAGGGTAATAGGGTTCATTAAATTTGTGAACATTTGTCTTTCAGTGTATGAAGAAAAACTGAACTCAGTGATGTGAATCACTTGATTGAAAATAATCCTAAATTGTTGCCTGTGTGAATAGAATTAGATTGGCCTTTGCTCACTCTTTGCTGATTTTTACTGATTGGAGCTTATAGTGCGCTAAACTATTTATTTATTTATTTATTTATTTATCCTGCTCATAGCACATTATTTTGACTAGCTGTGATAAAATCCTATCTTGCATTGTCTCAATTCAACTCACCAAAACTAAATCCATGGATTTTTTTCTCATAATTATTGTCAGTTAAATGTGGCTGAATAATCCATGTGGACAAGTGCGCCAGTCCCATGACAGGTAATAAATCACGATCTGTATTTACCCACTCGGACAAAATCCCTTCTCCATTGCTCCAACCAAAGAAACAAGATATCCTCAACTGTGAAATATGTAAAAGTGGAAAAAAGTCTGTTATTGCAGGCACTCTGTCATTGCCAGTCTTGATTAGCTCAAACTCCACTGAGCTCAATGTACTGTCCCAGCCCTCCTGACTCCAAGACGAGGTCCTCTGGGTTTTAGCTGTGACAGATTGAGGGTGTCAGGAGGGACTCCCAAGGGTGTGTGTGTGTGTGTGCGTGTGTTTGAGTATGTGTGTCCGTGGGAATGCAAGTGCACACATTTGTGATTTTGTGTACTACCCATTTAAGTATGTGCGTGTGTACATTCATTTGCCGTTTTGCATCAGTGCATGATGTGTTGTGTCAACACATTTGTATATGTGCCTACTGCCCAAAGGAGTGTCTGTAAATGCATTTCATTTCATTTCATGCAGGCGTGTGTGTGGGGGGCGTTTTGTGTGGTTGGAGGCTGAGTGTTCCAGGGCCAACAGCTCGTCTGTGAATCGCATCAGTGTCTCCCATCAGTCTGACAGCATCAAGCAGAGCCCAATCAATACCCTGAGGGCCTCCAATCCCCGCAAGTGAATGACACAGAGAGGCAGAAACACAAGAAAAAGGGTGAGGTGAGGGTGAAATGACTTGGAAAGTGATAGAAAAGACCACTGAGTCCAAGGCTATGTTCACAATGCAGCTACAGGGCACCATGTCCCATATTTGCCAGTACAATTGATATGTTTTCATCTACGGTCAAGGCATACACATGGAACACAATTAATACAGGTCACCAAGCCACATAAAGAGCAATTCATTCAAATTAATATTTTTTAGAATGAAATATTCAAATGTCCACCAGGATCCACGGTGGATACAAAGTGAATCAGATGAATGCAGAATCAATGCAAAAGATGTAAAAGTTTTATTTCAAAGGTCATAATTCCAGCACCCGTGAAGAAGGCCTAAATGAAAAATGGAATATGTCACGTCAATTATATTTTTATAGCTCAATACCACGTACTTCACAGGCCCACGCGACAATGATTCCTGGTCCAACTCTCTCAGAAGACAAGAAAAAATGCACCATAGAGGAAAAAACGAAATGAAAAGGTGGGAAAAATCATTTTTGGAACCTTGGACTGCCAGGTGTGCTACAAGTGGGGAAGAAGGTAAATTTGATTAAGGGATGGGCTGGCATGGGTGGAGGTACTTGGGTCTACAGCCAGGCTGGGACATCATTAGGACACAAGGCAGTATGACTTGGAAATTAGTATCATAACTAAACATATCATACCTTTAAATCTCTTTTGTTTGAAAATGAAAATAGCCCTATTAAAATTACAATTCTCCCATTCACACTGGAACACAACAACCAATAATATAAAATCTGTCCATCACTCCAGAGTAAAAGATGGTTGAGAAAAGGTTTTGAGAATAATCCACAAAAAATACATTTTCTATGATTAGCCCGCGTCTTTGTGTGCATTTAGAAGACTTGGAGCAACATTAGCAACCCCGCTGGAAACATATTTCTCTTGGTGAATGTACTGTATGTCCAATACTCACCGTCCTTTTAACTCTGCCAACTTTCATGGTAACTGTCTTGAAAAACCTCTGCAGTGAAAAATCAGTCAGATTGGTGAGAGCCAATCAAGAGCGATTTCCAGATTTGAAACCACCTGCGGTGCGAAATGACTAACTGACAGCATGGAGGTGTGTTTTCACATTTCCTCCCTGGTCCCTCACGCTGATCAGTCCCAGAGAGAGAGAGAGAGAGAGAGAAATTTGAATCATGTTTTGGTCTGTGTCCCCTGGTGGTGGTGGTGGGGGGGGGGCACATGTCCAGATGGCTCATTCGAAAGTATCCTCCCCCTCTCATCCATGAGAGTCTCGTCTCTCTGGAAACACATAGGCCTTGTTATTCCACACCGTGTCTCATGCTCCTGTGGTCTTTAATCCACAGGACCTTTCATGTATTCGTATTTTCTCCTACACCGGGTTTAGAATAACAGCTAAAGAACATTGGACTTTTGATTTGTGAAATTTGATGCTGAAAGCATTTGTGTTCAAATAGAACTTGATGAAACAACATATTCTCTGCAAGTGTTGAAAAAGTATTGGACGATAGGGGGCTCATTCATCTTTTAGTTCAAATGCTTTAGTATTTTTTTTTTTCATTTGTGAGCAGGAGCTCCATTCTTAGGGTGAAAATTTAAATTCTATCCCTTTTTTGATTCGGATAAAAGAGAAAAACTCTCACTCAGCAGTCCGGCTTTTCAAGGTAGTTTTAATGTGTACGTCTTTGGCAAATACAAATGCAAATCAATGAGTTAGCGAAGTGTTGATTGGAATTCCACACATGTGGGTATTTGATCAGAATTTGCGTTGAGATCCATGGGGCATGTCGATCACGGATAATTTAGTATGAAATATCTGAGCTACGCTTCGGTGGGCACATCTGGCCCCACCATTCATTTTGTTTAGTCATTTCAATGTGGCAATCAAAATGAATTAGCATGACAATTTTATTCTGAAAGGCTTAGGGCAGCCCATTTTTATTGATGAATTTCAATAAAGACTTGACAAAAGGTCTTTCGGAATAGACTGCCCCCCCCCTTCCACTTGACCTTCAAGTATCCAGTTACGTGTGTGTACAGCTGTGGACAGCGTAAATGTCCATATCAACTGTAATCATTTTATATCACCATCTTGAGCTGCATCAGTGGAGGCTTGAGGAGGTAAGCACCTGAGGCGATGAAAAGAGCTGAATTGAGAATGACTAATACAGTCATAAATATACCAGTATGTTGTGTTAGAAAGCCTCGCTTCTCATTCTAGTCCCTTACTCAATTTGTCTGTGCAATGAATATTGCTATTTGGATGATTAATGGTAATGTTTCTTTTATAGGAATGGGAATATAGGATCCATGGGTGTATAGAATATAATTTCCTTCCATTGTTTGTCATTTTATCTTGTTGCAATTTGGGCTGAGATTTGAGCCAACATAATTGTCATAGTCCAAAGATAGACAAATGGTTTTTCTCTGTACTGCAGCAACAAATATGTCTGTTAATACTCCTGTGTGACAGCTCCATGTAACCAATGAGAGGAGGCTCCCTGTTTATATTGATTTTATTTTCAATTATACAACTGTAATGTATTGTATGTGTATGAATGGCAACATCTGGAAAACCAGGACTATAGAATGGTTCCTTGTTTGTAAGGCAATAACAAGGAACAGTGACTATTGACTTACTCAAACCTATAAAAGTCTAACTGTTTATCTGCTAAATAGGGCTTGCGATGCTATTTTTTTCCCCCGGTGTTGCTGTATGTTGATGTTGTTTTGTTGTTGGGTAGATTCACTCGCCCCGTCCCCCACCAACTTACTACATTACTCAAGAAGAGAAGGCGCGGCATGATATGTTATTAATGGGGGGAGAAAATGGAGCTCTGGCCCATTATAATTCATTGTAGCCTTCTTGCATTAACCGTTACTGTATTCATCCTGGTAAAACATCATTTATCCCACTTTCATATGTTAGCCCACTTTCACAAAGTTAACAGCAAGCAACAATAACAATAAAACAAAAAGGGAGCATTTATTATTAATTAGTTGCCTTAGTTCGTACTTCCTCTGGCTTACTTTCTTTTATGTTTCGCCAAGGTGTAAAATCTCACCGTGTTTGCATTCATAGCTAATATTCTGTCACAATAAAATATGGGTTGATCTCACACATACAGTTTTCTATTTTTGCATATCAAAGTACGTTGACAAACATTTTTTACATAAACACCCTTGATTAAACTTGAATTAAATCGTCAATGAAATCTATTATATGGGAAAACAGAAACCAGTCCTATCTCACCACAACCCCACCGCAAAAATACAAAACAAAAATAGGTTGCATCTGTTAATTTCATGAGATTTGCTCTCATAGGTTGAGAAGATTGAAATATATTTTTTTACGGTGGTTTTTAATAATATAATAACATCCCTGTTGTTGCTACTAGAGTATGTAGCTGTGTACAGGACTAGAAAAGGCACAGTAAGGCCGGTGCAGTGTAAAATCTACAGAATAAAGAAGAATTGATGTGTGAAGGCCTCAGGGCTGGTAAATTGACGTATTGTGCATGTTAACATAAGTTATTCCATTCAGAAAAGCAATAATTGAAATTGAAGCTTTCAGTGTAGCTCAGGGACTGCTACTCAATTTTATTAATAATTTATTTTTTTGTTGAATTTATTCATTGTTGACATATCTGACATGTTATTATTGTTATCATTATTATTAGTTTTTACATAAATGTGCTGAACAGAATACCATTTTTACTTTTCTTTATTATTTATTCATTATCCAGTCACTTGCGTTGTTGTTATGTGTGGTTTGGTGGGATCATTGTGAAATTTTTCACTTCCTTGCCTGTAAACAGTTTTGCTTCTTTAAAATTCTTATCTTCTTCTCCCTTTCAGCTTTGTCTACTTCAAGCAAACAAGAAGAGCATGCATGGAGGAAAAGAGGAAAGCCCATCACACCAAAACCAAATCAGTACAGTCCACCTACATTACAGATAGATATTTAAAGACGAAGATCACAGGGAGAACCATTATCTCTAAAGATGGCCTCCACTCATATCATATGCCACTCATGAAATCTAAAATATGTGGCTCAAGCACCTACAGTCCATCACAGTGTACCCAGCAGAGCTGCTCGACACTCCTCAAAGTGTAACGGCCAGCAAAACGAACACCCACATATTGCATCACCACAGCCAGACAGCCATTACTTGTGGTGCCGCCTGCGAGGAGACGTCAACAACATAACCGCAGGCCTGCTGCAACGGGTTGTTAGAGTCATCCAGTGATAAAATAGAGGGGATCCAACGCTCCGGGATACTTACACCACTGCTGCTATCATCAAAGAATGGCTGGTGTTTGATCTGCCTCAGATCGAAAGGTGAAGGTTAGAATTGTCCCGCCGCACTACATGAGATGTACAGATGCCATGCAGAGACAGACAGAGGAGACACCGTAGAAACAGAGAGAGAGGACCAAGCAGAGCGTGATATAATTGAGACCAAAGGGAGTCCATCTTGGCTATTTGGGGGATTTCCCAATAGGCGTCATCTGCCTCTCGTCAAAGGCTAAAGCTACATGTCGCTCTCCTCACAGATCTTTATCCTCTACAACCTTTGAAAGCAGCAGAAATACGTCATCATCATAGGGAAGACTTAAGGGGTGGGAGTTATAGTAGGTTGACCAGAACCTCACGTAGGTCTCAACCGACTTCAAGTGTTTTTTGGGGGGGGGGTTTCCATCTCAACCCAGCTGGCGTCCAACTAGCTTAGTTCTATTGATCTTCAGTGGCCAAGGAAGGAAGCCGTTTTTGGCCCTAATCATTTGAAAGCACATCGCTCTCCCAAAGCCATTCTCATTAGTTTCAACAGTGCATCAAAGAAAACAAAGTCAAGAGAATGTGAAAGGAAAGAGGAGCGAGAGATATGGACAGACAGACAGACAGAAAGAGAGGGAGGAAGATCTGGTCTCATTCATTATCTGTCTTTTAGGCTCGCTCTTAGCGGAATATGGCGAAGAGAATGAAGGGCAGCAGGAGAGAAAGGGGGAAGAAGTGATTAGCAGAGCGAAAGCAGGAATGGAGGAGGGAAACATGGATGAAAGAGAGGGGAGGGAAATGAAGCGAAACGCAAGGGGACAGCCAGATGAAGAAAGAGACAGATGTTTTGGATGTTCTGCTTCAGATCAATGCTGTGTTCGGGAGGCTGATGCAGCAGCCCGCCCTCAGCGCTTATGGAAGCAGTGATGTTGTCTATAGTCAATTACACAAGCTCCTTCACCTCCTCCTGTCAGGCTGTGGTTAAAGCCGTCAGCAAGCATGGCATTTCTTCCTCTTCTCAGACAAGCGTCCTGACACTCTGGGCTCGTCTATTCATTAGGTTATGTGTCTGTGCCTCAGGTTTATTCTGTATGAGTGTGCATAAATGTGCCCGTTTGAATCTTTATGCATTGTATGGCTATGCATTTGTCAGCAAGTTTGTATGCATACTGAAAAATCAATCTTAATTGATTTTGTATGGAGTCTTGGCAAAATGTACCTCTGTGATCAGCTAATTTCACTTGTTGCCAATTCAAATCAACTTTTTTTGAAGAATGTCCTTGCAGCCACCCAGGTGCTGTTTTTTTCAGCACCAGCAGCAAGATGCTATATAATTAGATTCTTTAAAGATACAGTATACACAGTTTTATGCCTAAATACTTCAAATACTCAAAACTGCATTTGAAAGAGTCTGTGCTGCTCAAGAGAAAATTAATTCTTTCAAATTACTAATTTGTGCAGACATTTGTTCCCCTCAATTTAGTAATCACATCCCCAAAATTGCTTAATTTATTAACACCAATTAAAGTTCTGTGCCCCTGAATTACTAAATTGTGGCCTGAAATTATTTAATATTGCCTCTTAAATTAATAGCTCTATTTCCCCCCGCAATAATAATATCCTGTTATACATTGCTTGACATTTTCTTTTATAGCTGGGGCTCGAGTCAGGGAAGTGTTGATTAGATTTTAGATTAGACTAGACTAAAGCAGATCTGGATCATCATACACTTTTTTTCCCAACAGTTGTCAATTTAATTTAATTTTTGTGTATTTTAAAAAAAAACAAATGCACCAATCTTAATGTTTCTTTTAAACTACCACTTCAAAAGCCTTTACTTTATATGTAGCAGTGTTAATGCATATGTTGTTAAATTAAATAAATAAATGCAATGGAAATATTTGAGTATGTGTATCTGACTATAAACAGGTACAATTTATCCCATATGCAGAAACTGATCCAGACTGGGCAGAAAAATATGTTGACAGAGGTGTCAAATTTATCGCACTGCTTTACATTAGCAAGTAAGGAATAAAGTTTACAGCTACCGCCGGTAGGTGGCTAAGGTGATGCTGATTGAGCAGGACAGGACAGAATGGTTCTGACAACCGATATAAATATGTAGTAGTTCCAGAAGTAGACCAAAGCATTGCCGTGCCAATGCATAGCAAAACCCCTCACATATCTAAACTGCAAGTATACCTTGAATTGTGTACCGTGAAAAATCCGCTAATTAACAAATATATGCAATGAAATCAGTATGTTGAGCAAATGATTTCTAATTTGATCTCAGGAACGACTGAATCATCCCTGCGCTTGGTAGATAGACAAACTTTACCTGACAACCATTTGCACTTATTCTAAAGCCATTCTGCTGCATGTGGCTTATATACCAAGCCTGCAAAGTCGGCCATTCTTCTCTGGCTCAACAAGACGTGAAGGGCACACTCCCTGAAAACAGCTGCCAGACCAGAGCAGTACTCACGCGGCGAACAGCAGCAACAGACCTCCTAAACCTCAGGGAACCACTCAGGAAGGACGTACACCTGAACGAGCATGAGTGATGTGCTGATACAGCCATTAGGCTAATAAGTAATGAAATATGCTTTTATGGTCTAATCACGCTCTCACTGTCCAACAGGCTTTACTGTCAGGTATCTCCTTAACTGGTGGAAATGCACATCGTTGGA
>OMNV01002398.1:53381-63736 GCA_900303265.1 Brotula barbata
AATAGTGTGCAAAAAAAATCTTGGTCCACCCCTATCAAACCTGGTGTAATCGACCTTTTTTTCCCAGCAGTCATTCTGACAGTAAATAGTGATGAAAGTAGGACAAATACAGGTGTTAGCAATGACATTAATCAGGGTTCCATTCCGTTAAGGTTTAAGCGAGCCTGGTTCCTGTGAAGTGTAAAGGGAGGTTACACTAAATATTTTAGACACTTTAGCCTTTAGAGGCAGTACTTTTCTTATTTTTAATACTGCATACACATTCCCTGTATTTTCTGGTTGTATTCTAATAAAGAGATAGATAGCATTGCTAAAACAACAAATCTAATGGGGTCCTAAGACTTTTGCACAGCACTGTATATATACAATATATATATAAAGAAAAGATATGGTGTTTTTCAAGATTTTCTTCAAAACTAACATGCTTCTACTATGTTTCAATGCAATTTACATGAAGAGATTGCTGTATAAATGAAAGTGATGGCTGAGTAAATCCACAAATATTTGTTTGTTTGCAATGTTCACAATTTGTATCTTTTCTTGTAAAGGATTCTGACAAGTGATTGTGTTTGTAGAATTTCTCTGTCCACATAGAATTCCATTTGAGTTAGACATAGATATACAAGTTGGACATGAGTCGAACGGAATTAGGTCGAGAGCTTCTTTGACTGCTTCCATTCTTCAATAAAAGCAAGAAAAAGGGAAACACGGACCGAAAGAATGTTACCCACATGTCAACAGATTGTTATAATATGAGGATATTTTTGTCAGGTTCTTGAAGGTAAAAGATGCTGTAAACTTTACACCCTTCTGAAAGCACAGTCAATAAAATCCAGTGAAATGATCAATTCAGACAAGGCAAAAATGACACAGCTGCACTGCCGATAATCATATCACCCTGCCTTCCCATCTCCCATAAAAACTAATCCAAATAGGGTGTAACTGTTAGTTTGTTTGTCCTTGAAGGGGTTATAAGCTGTAATGAGTGCCCTTCTAGTTGATAAAAAGTTTCCCTGGTGGCTTGAATGTTTGCCGGGGATAAAGCTAACACGTTGCAAAAATAGCTATTTACAAATCAACAGAAAATCTAAAGAAATAAACTCTTGAATAAAATATAGATTTAAGGGTAAATACTCGAGTTAAATGCATATAAAGATGGACTTTTATTGCAGCATGTTTTCAGTAATGCTTGTGAATGTCAATGTGTGTGTCTGGGGGGGATCAATCTGGTCCATTTTTAGCATAAGTGGTCATCAGACAGCGTGTGCTAAGGAGAGTGTGTGTGACCGAATGAGAAAACAAGTGAGTCTGACTGGGTATCTAAAATGTATGTACATTATATATATATATATATATACAGTATATACAGTATATAGTGTGTATATACTGTAAATATACTGTATATATGTAAATTGTCAGTCTTTCTTGACTTTCTTCTCTGACATCATTACCAAAAACAATAATAATGCACGTGCCCCATTTGCCACTGTTGACAGGCGAATAACCCCTCCTGTGTCAGTAGCCTCTGAACATCCATTTACCAGGTCCTGCAATGACTTTGCCTTGTTTTTACTAACAAAATTCGGAAAATTAGACAAGCAGTCAGTGCTTCCATACCTGGAATAGGATATGTGTTGTCCTGTGCCCACTCAACTCAAATGCTTTGTCACAATTTTATTCAATCAACCATAAAAACCTGGAGGACATTATACAACGTTTGAAATCCTCTTCCTGCTGCCCTAGTATTTTACCAACAGACATTTTCAAAAATGGTTTTAACTGCTTGGCTTGAGATTTTCTACAAATTGTCAACTCTTCTCTTAACTCAGGTGCCTACCCGAGGCCCTGAAAACTGCAGTCTTAAAAGAGAACAATCTAGACACCTCATTACTGAACAACGTTAGGCCCATATCAAACCACTCCAGTTTTAAGTAAAATAAGAGAAAAAGATGTTTTTGCACAGCTGAACAATTTGTGAATTTCTGAACACAAAGCAACTCTTTTGATGTCTTCAGGATTTTCGACCTCACCACACACACAAACACGGACAGTGGCAAAATTTCAGGCTTGGTAATACTGATCTCAGTGCTGTGTTCAACACGGTCAACCACAACATATTACTTAACCAACTAGAAAAGTGGGTGGGACTTTCTTGCACAGTACTAAATTGGTTTGAATCATATTTAAAGAACTGACTCTTCTTTGTATCTATAGGTAATTACACAAGTGTGCAGAGAAAAATGACGTGATGTTCCCCAAGGCTCCATCTTGGGACCTCTTCTGTTCAATATTTCCATGCTCCCGTTAGCTCAGAATATGGAAAATGAAAACAACACACAAATTTCTCTTCTTTTCTCTTGTTTTTTCTATTTTATTTTAGACTATTTTTATTTCTCAATTTAACTCTTATAATCTGTTTTAATGTTCAACATTTTTGTTTATAATGCTTTGAACTCTTCGTAATGATGCCTTTTTTTTATGTAAAGTACTTTGATTCTAACATTAATCACCTGGATTTTTAAAATGCTATTATTCAATTCAGCATGCCTCTTAGACTTAGAGGCATAATTTAACCATATGCGTGTAAAGCAGAAAGTGATGGAAAATATGCAGTGCTGGGATACACAAGAACCAGAATTCAGAACCACGATTCACTGCACGTTTCATTGTGTGAGATGGGTGTAATAAAATAGTTGTAATGTGTGTCAGGCTCTATGATATCAGGTTTGATGGATGTCACAGCAGTCAAATTTGAGATATTCGACCCAAATTTATACCACTCGGGTGTGTTGCCATTGGCCATCTGTGGTAGTGTGTTGTACCATTTCATATGATAACCAAAGATTTAATCAAAAGTCTCTTACCGACAGAGAGAGACAGACAGACAGACAGGCTCATCTGTATTGCATGAAGCAGGATTTTGATACAAACCTACATTTGTGAACCTATGTGGATCTGGCAACAGCAGGGACGAAATTGGCAACTTTGTCCATTAGGAGAACAGCAACATTGATTTCTTTTTGCCATTTTATTATGTACAATTTTGCCAATTTTCATAAATGTTGTTTTAGAAATCACTTTAATTTCTTCATTTATTTTAATATACTTTTTTATTGTTTTTACTTTAAATTCCCTCTTTAGTTTGTCTAAGATTTCACCATTCTTTTCCCTATGTACATGGGGATGTAATATTATAGATACTGTATTATTATTATTGTTATTATTATTATTATTATTATTATTATTATTATTATTATTATTATTACATAGATGCATTTCTCATGAAGCATGGGCAGGGTCAAACCCAAGCAAGGTCTGGGTTTGAATCCAGCTCCTACCAGCTTGAATTTGTGTCTTTCTGTGTGGACATTGCCATAATGAGATTGAGTTGTCTGTCTCTGTGTACTAGAATGAACCCTGCCTATCAGCTCATTCGACCCTTACAAGGATAAGCAAGAATAGAAGAAGAAGATGAAGATAGATGCAGTCTCAAAAAATAGACTCGAAATGAAAAGGACAAAGCAGGCCCTTTAAATTGTATTATGCATATTACTACGTACTACAGATTACCCAACTGATAACTTTAGTAAGCAAGTGATTAATCCTTTAAACAATTATTAAACAAAAAAACAGTACATTCAACAACCCAAAACCCAGAGAATAAACATAACTTCAAAAGATTAATTGATTTTTAAAAATGTTATCAGTTGTTTTCTGTGGTATCGTTTCAGCATTCGTCACCAAAATAATTAGATTTACAAAAATAAATCTGATTAAAATGTTGCACAGCTTTCGGCCTTCCCGTTGGCAGCACTGATTATTCCAAAATGAATATGAATGAACAGAATGTATCGTATCAGAGATGGGTGGAGGCGGAGGCGGCGGCTGGCTGATATCTGATCTTTCCTTCGTAAAGGCAGTGGGGGAATCATACATCAGCCCCACATTAATACTGTACTTCCATCTGGAACTTTTTTGCATTAAATACCTATTTCCTTTACCGATAAATGAATAAAAATCGTTGAAAGTCACCATGAGAAAAGATGAAAGGTATCCGCTGCCTGTGAGATTGTGTACCCATGTAATATCTCACTCAGGCTAACTTTATTGTTCATTGTCATGGCAAGGATAAATGAGGAAAGCTGCTGAGGAGAGGTCATTTTTCATTTCACTCTTTATCCTACTCTGTCTTTACGCTGTCTTTTCTTCCTTGTCTGTCTCTGCCTCACTTTTTTGCTCTTCTAAACTTTGCAAACACAAGGCTTTGCCCCTCATCTTACCACTCTCATTTTCCCTCCATCATTCTCCTCCTCCCTTCCCTTTTCTCCTCTCCTCTTCTTCCTCCTCTCTATGTCATCACTGCCTCCCTCTTGGTCCTTTTCTCTCTCCCGTACCTCACTCTCCTCTCTTTCTTTCTCTCTCGGTGTGAAATGTGTAGCTCATTAGTTTGCTCGCCACACCGTCTCACGTTAGTCTGTCCTTCACATCTCGCTGCACTGCTAAGAAGTCATTTACGCTGTCGTGTAGCGCCCCTCCCCCTCCCCCTCCATATCCCTCTCTGCAACCCTACTACCACCGACCTCCCTATGTTTTCATTATTATTTTGCAGTAACACCAGAACCCCACCCTCCACGCACAACACCAAGCACCGTGAAATATGGTAGAATTTGAATGGTGAGGCTCAAGACTTGAAAGAAGAGGGAGGAGCAAATGGATGAAGATTATTCCTAGTGTAATGATACAGCACTTCGATACCAGAAGGGAAAGGTGGACAGACAAGGAAAGGAATGAGGGAGAGTGTCAAGAAGGAAGAAGAAGAAGGGTGGAGGAATTAAGTTTAAGATGGCCAGGACAATGATGTAAATGCAGAGACGTTAAAGGAGCAGTTTGGCATTCATGGATGTGGGTAATGTGTCAGCAGGAAGAAATCTCAGGGAGAATGTTGACTAATTCTCTCTCTCTCATTCTACTTCATAGGCAGGAGACAGTCTGAATAGTTTTAGGGATGAGAGAGGCAGGAGGTGAGGGATGCAGAGCTGGATGACACCTGACGGCCTGCAGCATGATTTCTAGACGCACAACGCAACAATGAGCTTTGAACCATGTAAACACCATACAAATCAAAGTCAAATTATTTATCGGTGCCCTAGTGGATTGCCTGGTAGAGCACATGCCATGTACAGCAGGTTTGATTCCCACTTGTGCCCTTTGCTGCATGTCATCCCCTCTCCCTGCTGTATCTTTCATAATACAGCAAAAATGCCAAAAAAATCTTTTTAAAATAGTCAAATTATTTTGATACCTCAGCATAACATTAAAAATGATGCCATGAATGATAGATGATTGGCAGCCTCTATATGACATTAGTGGTATTGTATTTTAAGACTCCCATAAATCAGGAGTTTTCAGCCTATTTTGGGCCATCGACCACCTTCCTGACTCAGAGGCAGTTGTGGGGGGGTGGGGACAGGGTCTGAGATTAGGTTTTTTTTACCTATTAGTGGTATTTCTAGCTGTGGTAAAGTGCACAAAATCTATTTTACTTATTCTTGTGAGTGCCGTGATGGACAGGGACAGTCTCACATCATTTTCCGTCTCCAGCCTAGCCAATATTTATTCTTCAGGTATGCCTGTTTGGAAAATCCATGGATTACAAAATTTTATTCACATGGATTTGATTATTTTCAAATGAGAAACAGGAACGTCAACATTAGTGAGATTAATACCGCTAATTTGTTTCAGTGTTGTTCAAGGCAGGCTTGTTTATCCGTTGGTTATCTGTCGCTTTGAGAGGGACTCAACAGACAACTAAGTACAACTAAAAATATGTCCCAAGATCTAAAAAAGATAGTTAGGATACAGGCAAAGATGAGAACCAGGAAGAGACAGCAAAGGTGCAATAATCACAAACTAAAACTCAGTAAATAGGAAAAGGCAAAGTCGCGACACAACAGTCAGGCGTGAACAGAAAACACACAGAGACAAGATCAACTGAGCTGTGATGGACATAAAAAATTAAATACACAGACAAGCTGAGCAAAAGAGGTGCAAGTGAAACGAATGGAGTAGACTCGTGAATGAGATGAAATGAAAATGAAAAAAATCTGAATAAAAGCACACAGCAATCAGACAGGAACGACAGTCCGGGCAAAACAAATGCATACGCACACATGACAACGTAAAACAAAGCATGGTTTTGTGGCAACGCTGACATTATCTGGATTTTAATAAGCTTCTGGTATGAGATGGAAAGTTCACTTTCAAACCGTCACTACATGGCTCCCTTAACAAAACCAGAGTTATTTGCAGTTACTGTCAAGCTGAATTTATGTACCACCAGCTTTCATCCGGTATCCATTACTATTTGCAAACAAAGCTAAAAGCTAATGCTATCAGTTTGTAGCCAACATTTCTCATGGATCTTTATTCAACCTCCATGAATAAATACAACTGAAGCGGGACTGAATACATTCATTTCAATTACACAAGGTTCTTGATGGTTGTTGAAAAATGTGGAAAGTTTTCTGTGTGTGTTTTGCTGTTGAGCTCATTTGCTATGCTCTACTAGTTCAATTTTGAATTTATGTTATTTGGTTATGGTTATGTTTCTGGACTGAATTCTGACTTATAATTTTCCACATTTAGTCTGTTTGACTGAACTCAGACTGGCACCCCAGCAACAAATAATCACGAAACTTTTCATGTGTGTATGTTGTGTGTGTTTGTGTGTGTGTGTGTGTGAGAGAGAGAGAGAGAGAGAGAGAGAGAGATGAGATGGAGGCTAGTTGTTGAAAGCTGCTTCACACAGTGCAGAGTTCCACAGAGTAGGAACACAAACTTTATTTATCTGGGTCTATTTAGTCCCAATAAAGAAATAAAATCATAAATGGAATCAATTTAAACTTTTTCTGGCATTATAATGACATTATCATAGTCATTGTCAAGAATCTTCTTCAGTGCCTCCATGGACCATGAGTTGAGAAGCTTTGCGCTAAATGACAATGAAACTGAACAGAAAAAGGCAAACATTTAGTTTCTGAGGACAAACATATTTTTTTCTTTATTTCTTCTTTATGTTCGAGGTCTTACAATGTTAAATATTTATCTGTGGACCACATATTTTTCAACACTTGACTGACTGACTGTATGAACTGATGATTCAGCTGAGAGAGCTTGATAACCGTCCAAGCCTTGGAAACGCTCGCCTCCAGTGATCCAACATTCTCTATACCGAGCAAAAATCAGACTCTTACTCCCGGCTCCCTGACTGCCGAAAATATCGCCTCCCACTCTGCTACTCAATTGTCCTTCCTTTCTCTTCCTTTTTGCCTCTTGAATTAGAAGTTCTCTTTGTGGGATTGGTGAAGAGGATCATTTCTTTCATCTTTTTTCTCTCCATGTCATTATAAGAAAATGCTGTAAGCATTTCCTGCATGTTGGGCCAGGAAAACGTTACCCTCTTGCGATAATGTGATCATTTTTTGCAGTGTAAAGAAGTTTCATGTATTAACTTGGTTCTCTTTTCCTGTTCAACTCATGACGTTTTATAAACATTTAAACAGTTCATCTAATTCATTCTTTTATCAGTAAGCAACCACAGAGCACCAACAGCAAAACTTTGAAACAATTGTAGGTAATTGCTCTGAATTTCACAACATAAGAGAGGATATGAGACACTTAAGTACAAGGTATACGTACTGACTGATGGTTAATTATTGATTGATTTATTTGTTCATTATATAACCAAGACCTCTGCCACAAACCCCTGAGTAAAGAATCTGAGGGACGATACATGTAGGAATCTGTGTTATATTACTTGCTGAAATCAGTGTCTAACACTGAGCTGTACTGGCAGGGAACATGTCATCCACGCCTTTGCGCTTTAGACTTATGTCTTATTCATATGTGACTGACTGTCTGTAAGAGGGCGTGTCAGTAAATGATGAGGTGCATTTATTAAAGTGGACACCTAGTGCACGGTGAAAATGTCAAGGGTAAGTTTTCTTTAAAGGGAAAATGAACTGGCTGTATGTAGATGAGGAAAGTGACACAGGGTGAACAGTTAACCCCAAAACCTGCTGCTGCTTATAGTCTTTACCGTAGCAACAGTCCATTGCATCAACCTCATTAATATATCTGTTCCTCACTCTGTTGCCATTCATTTGTTAATGTTATGGCCCTGGGTTATGTTTATTACATTCATTACTTTCATCCTCATTAACAAGTAAACATTTTTTGGATACTGGCAGCATGCACGTGTGATTTATAACACACACCATCCTTTCGTATATTTTCCTCTGTTTTTGTCAAGAATAAAGAAGCATGAATCCTGGAGGCCTTAGAAAAAAAATGCCTCATTGCTCAATCAATTGCTGTCTTTAATGGATTAGCTGTTGACAAGGATAATTTAATGACAGCAGAACGAAACACAACAAAAAGGTATAGTTGTATACACATATATATATATAGATACAAATGTATATGTAAGACAAGATAGACTCTGTTTACGTTACCTCGACTGTGACAGACGACCGTTTTTCAGATGTCTTCCTGTTCAACAAAGAGACACGTTTATGACTGTGTGTACGCGGTTGCATGTGTGTGTGCACTCAATCATCAATGCACGTCTGCTTATGTATGTGTGTGAGAGACAGCAGAATGACTGTCTGCACAGAAAGAGAGAAGTAATAGAGCTGGAGAATGTAAAAAAGGAATGAGAAAAAACCAATAATAGGAATCTGCTTGATGTGGCGTGTGTGCAAGCAGATTGCTATATTTTATGGAAATCTTAACCTTTCAAGCAGTGCCGGCCATCAGGCTTGTTGACAGCGTGGTACGTATCTGTCCTGCTGACAAGACAAGCAGGATGAGAGAAAATGAGAGAGGGAGAGAAAGAGAGACAAAGAGAGAGACCTGTCACCATTGACTAATTACACCTCAAGCAAACAGTTGAGTCCTCTGTTTACATTTGGACTGCCAAGGGAGGCCAAGATGAGCGTCATTAATCAGATTTTTCTATTGTCTACTACCAACACACACATACAGATATGATTACAAATAGCCATCAGTCATGTTTTTGATTTGACACAATGACCGGTCTTTCTAATCACCAAAGAGTTTGTTGAGATGAATCCCAATAAAGCCCCAGACTAGATGTGGTTAATCAAAAATCTCATGGCTCCCTGGAAGCCAAAAGAGGCCTGCAAGCTGCAGTTAAAGTCAAAATGGGACATGGGTCATTTGTCCCAAAATCATTTGCAAACTGTTTCATTAGGATGTTGATTTGGAGACCAGATACATGGATTTCACCTTGACTTGCATTAGTCTTACCAAGGAAACACCAAACGGCTGAGTGGCTCTCCAGAACTAGATCAATGCTCTGTAAAGAGCAGTCAAACTGCAGCTTTTTCAAAGGAGCTTTCAAAATATTAAGTACAAGTGCAGTTATTATATTAGATTCCAGCAAAACATGAAGACCGTTGCTGTTACCACTGTCTTCATTCAAGACAGTGCTGAGTGCAATATTAAGTAATTAAAAAATACTCAACCATTTGCAGTTGCAAATGGTGATTAAAATGGGTTCTTAACTCAGATTTGCCTTGATTTTCTGAAAGGTAAATGAAGTTACTTCATAGCAGAGGTTGGGAAAGGAAAATAAAGGAAATGATAGGAAAGAAAAGGAAAAGGCAATGACAAAATCTATACAATAAAAACGGATGAAAGGAGCGAGAGCAAATGTCACGGTTCCAGTTGTGACTTTAGTTTTTCCTTGGGTTTGTTAGTGTTTTCAATGTTTTCCCTCGTGTTTCCTCCTCCCCTGTGAGTGTCTGTGTGTGTGTCTATGTATCAGAGGTGTGGCTTACCTCTCCTGGCAACTGGCTGTACTCCACATCTGTCTTCAATCATCTCACCAACTCACAGTTTAAGAAACCCAGCTCTCCTGCCATCCTTCACAGATTCTTCATCACTGCAGTGGTGTTGTGACTCTTGGCAGGCTAGTTAAAGACTATTAGTGTAATCTGCTGTGGTTTTTCTGTGTAATTTTTGATAATTTGGTTTTCCCCAGTGTCCCAGGATTCCATCTCCATCATCTCCATCTCCATTCACGCCACCTCAGCTCATCCTAACAACCATTCCACTCTGTTCATCAGCCTGCTTGTCCACTGCCTTCCTCCATCTTCATCAGTCTCCCAAACCCCTCCACCTCATCTTTTTGTTGATTCATTAGATCCTCCCTACAACCAGCACAAACTGTGTCTGCATCTGTGTCCTCATAAAGACAGCCATGACAGCAAAGGATGTACAATGAGAGAAGGAGTGCCTTGCCTAATCTTTTTTTTTTTTTTGTGAGTTTT
>OMNV01002404.1:5259-19760 GCA_900303265.1 Brotula barbata
CGGACTGATGCATCCCTTCCCAGGGGCCTACTTCCCTGGCTTGCACTCCCCACCTCTGAATATGATGCCCAGAGGTCCTGTCCCAATGCCTCCCATGATGAACTTTGGTATTCCTTCCTTTAGTCCGCTACTCCCCCAGCCCACTGTTCTGGTGCCTTATCCCATCATCGTTCCTCTGCCTGTCCCCATACCCATTCCTATACCTATTCCAGTCTCTTCTAAGTCAACCCTAGAATCCCAGGTTCACAGTGGGGTTATCCAGCCAGTGCCAGAGGGAGCGGACAGGGGAAGATCCCGGGCTAACAGACCAGTCTCTCCAGGGATCCCTGAAGTGGACAGCAGACTGATAGCTAACAAATTGGCTCGAACCTTGACTCAGGGTCTTCCCTCACCCAGTGACTCTAATACAAGGGACACAGATTGGGTAAAATCAGAGAGACCATTCCCTTCCCCTTCATCCACACCCCACAGTGGAACATCCTCCCCAGGCACACAACTCAATGAAAGCCCCTCCTCAGCTCCAGGGTCAGAGGGGCTGACAGACTATAAGCAGCAACAGTCGGAAAGACAAGTCATCCAGAGGGTTCTTCAAAGGAACCAAGTGAAGCTGGAACCCAGCACCAACGGTGTGGTAGACTTATCTGGGCTGGGGGAGTCAGGATCTGGGCAGGGTACCAGAACAGGGCTCCATGACATCATCAGACCCACACCTTCCCTATCACAATCCCCATCACGTGACATGGTCTACCACCACCAGGACACCAACACCCCACCATTACAATCCCCAACCAGCCCCAGAGGGAGCAGCCATTTATATGATGTCACATCCTCTGCCATGAAATCACAGGACCATGGGCCAAATGGGATGTCGCCATCATCTACACCTCTCGGTGCAGACTCCTCCCTACCCCAGAGAGCAGCACCACCACCAGACCCTGTACTCAGCGAGCTGGAAGCTATCAAGGAGAACAAGTGCTCCGCTCTTGGCCCAGTCCGGGTCGAAGGCCCGGTCGGCGAGCCTGAAGAGCCTTTAGCCGTAGTCGGAGAGGTAGGAGAGGACCCCCACGTTCCTGATGAGGACCATGCCTATGCTCTGCCCACAGCGCCAAAGACAGGGGGGACCACCACCCCGCTGCTCTTGCCCAAACTCAGGGACAAGGGTAGCCTCCGTAGCCCTGCTAATCTGCCTGGCCCTGGAGACATGGAGCCAGCTCTGAAGAGGCGATGCCTGCGTATCCGTGATCAGAATAAGTAGAGGATGGAGGTGAGAGATTCTCTTAGAGCGAGGGAGTCAACAGATAACTCATATTCATTGATTTATTAGGTTTATCACCAAGTTATTCACGAGAAAAAGTACTTCTTATTCGTCGTCTGGAAAACATTTATTTTGGCGTGCCAAATCACAACATGGGAAGAATTAACGGCATCATGGAAATTCTTTGGGCTTTGTAAATGTGCGCATACACACATTCACGTACGGCAGATGCACAGCAAGCTTAATCACAGGTCACACAGTATGCGCGCAATGACCAAACAGCATGGCGCCAAAGTGAGAGAATCCCAGTAACCTGGCACTCCTGAGGACTCTAAAGTTACATCAGGCGAAGGAGGTGGAGGGCACAGAAAGTGAGAGTCACTTTGAAAGGAGATCATTTCACCACTGTCCCAATGCTTTGTTTGCATGGCAGCCTGCTGTATGGGCTCGGTTTTGCAGAGACACGTGTGTGTCTGGTCGAGGGAGAGAGAAAGAGAGAGTAAGCTCGAGCGAGCTTGAGTGCGTGTCCATCGCCCCAAAGTCAAATCAGTGCTTCTCAACGGTATAAGGCAGTGCAGACGTTGGTCTGAGGTTGCCATGTAGGGACAGAGGTGATTGTCAGGCAGACTACAAGGCGCTGTGAATATGAGAGCCAGCCCTCAGTGATAGAGCTCTGGGGCTTCATTAGAAAACACAAGGGCAGAACTGGAGCGATCCAGTTACACATGTCATAAAGACACCCTATTCTGGCTTCAACTCGTCTCACTCCCATGTATTAGTCGCTCCTCTCTTCTTCCCTTCCCTCCTTTTCCTTCTCTTCTCTCACCACCGCTGTCCCCTGCCAACCAGATGTTGTGAGAGTGGAACAGAAAAGCCTTCTTACTTTGGACCAATCAAAGCCACTCTTGATTTCACTTGCCTGATTGGTCATCCAAATTCCTGTAACACCACCCATCATCCTCACCCACTGGTATCTGGCCATAAGGAGATCATGTTACCATTTTACTGTACGGGCTGAGATTAAATCCGCTGATACTGAAGGGAAGGTTTCAATATCCCCTGGCCTGCTTTTTTCTCTCTATTTTTCCCCACAAGCCTCCAAAGGGCAAAAGTCAGATCAAGATTTGTGTTTAAAATAATAGTTGTTGATGAAGAAAGCTCGGTATAAACCGTTATCTTATACCGCAAAAAATTTTCTGCCAAAGCATTACAGATTCCCTTTCACTAAATGAGTTCCCATTTTACTCCTTCCCATTTGTTGTGGTTTGCTGCGTCCCCTTAGTAACTGATACATATGAAATCACAGCATGCTGCTTGTGTTGTGCAAGGGGGATTTATGGCCCTGCGTTGTGTGTAACTGGAGCTCTCGCCGTATATGAATGACTTTAGCTTGCCACCTCTCCGCTCTGAGGTGAACACTGCTGTCCTGTTCCATTGTCTCAATGCTAAAAGTTCTTTTAAAAAAAGCTCCCACTCTGACAAAATTAGCAGCCAACTGGAGGATTTCACCTCAGGAAATAGCCCGTTTTTTCGTCTCAGTTTTCCTTGCCTTTATTTGGGATATTTTATAGCCCCGTGTAATCTGATCCCACCACATGGGTATTCGCTGAGCGTTTGAAACTTAAACGCAATGGGACAGAGGGAGTATAGAACCCTGGTTTGGCCCTCACATGCGTGTGTGCGTACGTTTAATGTGTGTTTAAATGAGTGTTAGTGTGTGAGAGAAGGGGGCCAGATGTTCCTTGTTTGATTATGCTCTCTGCGACAGTTATCTGAGTGTCAACATGTCTAAAAGCCTCATTTTCAGTGTTTATATGGGACGGACGGATTAGGACAGGGGCGTCCAGAGCAGGACGGGTCGATGTAAGATGTGGCAGGAATGGAAATTTACGCAGTATAAGTCCAGAATCTGTAAGGTCTCACCACCCTGTCTGTCTCTTGTCCCTCCCCCCCCACTCCACTCCAACCCACTCCACTCCACTCCATCTAATGAAGAGGCTCCCTGTTTAACACTGTGGTGGTGCCAGATTCAGTGCCACGCCCTCTCGTGGACAACACCAGCGCTAACACCCTTCATCCTGATCTTCAGCCTGTCAGCCCACCGGAGTGTCGTTCTGCCTGCAGCCCAGCAGCAGTCCAGGTGGCCGTATTATCACAAGCCAACGTGTGGGTAGAACACGACACTGTCACACATTTTGTCCTGGACCAAAGAGCAGTGCTGGCCAGTGTGTAAAGTTGTGCTCAGTGAGTGGATGACGTGGAGCATCTCCCAGTCTGACATCGGCCCTAATGCGTGTGCATGTTTGTGTGTCCGTGCGTTTGTGTGTGTGATTGCCCAGATGCGCAAATCCTCCTCCTCCTCCTCCTCTCCTTACTCCACACAGCAGACACGGCGCTGATCAGCCTTGTGTGGTCTTCTCAGATGGAGCCTGAACATGATCTCTTTCCAGGGGAAACGGTTTGTTTTCTCTGCCCGGCTCGCACAAAGAGCCACATTGTTCCTCTCCACATATCCCACGCTGACTCCCCACTCCAGGTTTTGGGTTACCTGGCTGACAGGGGCTCAGACTTCAGGAGCTTTTTTATTTTTTTGACCGACAGCCAGGAATATATATACGTACGCTTCTCCCCTCCACCACGACCCACCCAAACCACATACGGTACACAGTACAGTCACACATCACTTCTGAGGTTTAATTCCCTGCAACTGATTTCCTGTGATTTCCCGTCGGCAGAGGAGAGAGGTTCCGCTAAGATTAAGACTTCATCCTCGAGCAGGTCAAATGCCGCGCGGGGACATTCTGCCTGGGCATTGAAGACAAAGACTGAGCAATACATCCTAATCTCTGAGGAGAGAGGATGGGCAGTGTGTCCTCACGACTTTGTAAAAGTATATGGAATGTACGAGAGGACAGTAAATTGAGACGGTCTGTGCACACTAGTCGTCCTGATGACGCTGGTCCATAGATGTGTGATTAACAGACCCTCCCTCACCATCTACCTGATCTGCCAAACCTTTTATAGCAAATCAGAATTAGAATCGCTTTCATCACCAAGTGCTATGCATGTACACGGCAATATACTGTATATTCCTGAACATATATGGCGCGTCACACGTGCACTGATCCTGATTCTGATTTTGTATGACTGGCTCCGATCAGATGATTTTAGACAATAGGTTTGTCATTTTACCAAATGTGGTATTAGTTTCAACCATCAAGTGCTGTAGTATGCAGCGATCAGTATTATAGTCCCCTCTGTGGGGGATACCCAACGAGATTTGATCCAGCTAGATCGCTTAGATGCTATGTCAAGACCTGTCCCATTGTATGATTTCAGTTTGTTCCATTTGTACTCCACACAGCTACCACAATGTTATATTAACTTATGGGTGATGCATCTGTAGATTGTCACAAAAAGAGCTTTATTTCACTTGTTTTTCTTTGACGGTTGTATTTTGTGAGTGATGAACCTCCTTATACCCCTTTGTTGAAATGTTCATATACCGTATCCCCACTAGAGAGCAGTGTTCGCCTTTGTAACTTTGCACCTGCTTGTTTTCCGAATATTTTGAAACCCATGACATTCTACACAACACCGCACTCAATGCCTGCTGATGTTTGATATCCAGTGCCAAGCAGAAAGCTTTTACTCATGCCATTATGCTATTCTCCTGTTATGTGGACTCCAGACACACGATGTAGTCTAAACTTTAACTTAAATTTGCTAATTACAGACAAACATCAAAAAGACTGGTAACTTGACTTTGACTATGACCATCGCACTTGAAAAAAAAGGCCAATTAGCGCCTAATTTCTCAGATCCAAGTTAAACCAATCAGAGAGCCAATCAAGTCCAGACAATGACAGATCTGATCAGTAGAGCCACTTTTGAATTAATTAAAGGAAAAATGATAGCCTTTGTTTGTTTGTTTTTTGTTTTTTTTTGTGAAATTGTACTTAAATATTATGGTAGGTAAGTACCTTTAATGTTTATTTTGTTCAGGCTATAGTTGTATATTATTTTATTATGTGAATACTATATTATATGTAGTATTTGGGTAGTAGCACCTGCCAGAAATTCAAAAATCATCCATGATTAGTGTCAATTGGCCACGCTGATATTTATGCTGGCATTATGTCTTGTTCAGGACTTGAAACTAAGTTTAGGACTTCTGACTTGACTTGGACTCGCCCCCCCAGACTCAAGACAAGCCAGCTTTGATCCAGATTTGACCCGAGTGCCAACTCTTCAGACCTAAAAATGACTTTCAAAGCAATCATTTCCCACCTCTATCATTCTCACCTCCATGTCATCAGTCGAGCAGTGTCATACGTGGAGAACACAGGGTGAAATCAGCTGCCTTTCAAAGACTTCTTAAAGAAGCATTTAACGGTCCCCTGGGATGAGTACTCATCATGGTCTACTCTTAGAATAACTCCAAATGTGACCCATCCCCTGCCTTCACAGAACCGCATTCCAAAAGTACATGCCAAACAGGCTTCCGTGTCTTTGTGTGTGCGTGTTTGTGTGTGTGTGTGTGTGCGCGCGTGCCTATACAGCAGCAACATATTTTGCTGTCTCCCCACTCATTCCAGCCTACATCCTCACCACAGGTCATGCCATTATGTCAGCGTCATCATCCCGGCCAGGGTACTGTGTCAACAGCTTACAAGTCAGTGATGACATCACTCCCTGCAGATAGCTGCGGTGTCAACAAGTGGCCCTCGTGCTCTGTCCACAGTGGCCAAGAAAGACAATTGAGACTTCCATGATTGGGTTTAATGCACATTTTAATCATTGCCATTGCTGTCCATATACTGTATGTGTGTTAATCCAAACGCTTTGTGTCAGAAATTATATTACTATTGGTACTTTGTGACCTCCTCTGTCTGAGTTTTAGCTCACTGTCTGAATAGACCGTACACAGATTGTTTGTATTTGAATAGAGTAACCAAGAGAAGTTTGGCGGAGACCTCTTTGTAAAGTAAAATAAATAAAAGTTATTGTATAAGAGCAAGTAGATGTCTGGTGTGTGGATATCTATCTTTATCATTGTGTGATCAAGGTAATTCGCTAATCAACGACTGATAATAATAATGATAATAACAACAGCAACATAATTAATAATTTGTTTTACAGAGTCTGCTTCTAAATTCGAACGTAGACATAAAAGTGAAAGTACAGCTCAAAATATGGACTGATCATATACAGCAGCCCATGTAAACTTCTATTTTTAGTCAGCATTCCCAAAATACTCAAAGGGTCTGCTGTGACGGTAAAAGAGATCAATGAGATAAGAGCGCAGGAATTCCTGTTTTGTAAGAGGAGAATAGCAGATTGGGCCACTTTGGAGAGGCATAGTTGTAGGCAAGCCTGTCTTGGGGCAACATACCAAGGTTAGACAGCAAGAAGAAAGATTGCTGTGGGACAGGAACAAGGAAACATGTCTCATTTACCCCTGTCAAGTTGGCAACCTAAAGCCGGATACAGTACATTGATTTCTAGGACAAAAGTAATGCAATTGCATTATTCCTAGGAATATTTACGACTACATGCAGTTTCAAAAAGCCAAAAAAATTCTTTCAAAATGGATTCGACATCCAGTAATCCAATCATTGGTACTCGAACTTTAAATAAAAAACAAAAATAAATAAAATCTAACAAAATGTAGGAACGGGAGGAAAGAAAGAAACATTTTTTAATCGACTCGTTTCTCTGTTTTGGCATTTATCAAAACTTTCGATTTTTTTTCATTTATTTGATCAGTAACTCAATAAACACGCGTCCCAATATTTAACGCATTAAACACAATTTAACTCGTGCTTGTTTTACTTTGAAGGATATAACCGGATGTGACTTGGCGTTATTGTGTCTAGCTGAACGCTTGGTGTCCTACAGGTTGGAAACGTTGCTGGCGGATCTAATTTGGTAGTTGCGCGTACCTGTGCACCAGCGGGACGCACCTTAACGTGACGTGGTCTCCATTGCGTTCGGTTCTGTTCGGTTGATTCCTCCCGTAACATTTTAATTCATAGACGGGAGGCAACGAACAACTTTGGTTCGATTATTAACCTGACAACCCGCTAACCCTCAAATTAGTGAAGAGCTCAGCTGACATGAGGGGCTGAACAGAGAGCAGAGGAGAGCGCCGCCTGCCCGCCGCGTCCGCAGACTATTTTTTGTGTTTTTCTCTTGTTTTTTCATGTCATTGGGACCGGATTCACCAAGCTGCTATCATGTTTGGAGCGGAGAGCAGACCGGAAAGCCAACTGAAAAAGCTGGAGTCCATGATGAGGAACCCCCAGTCGGCACTGAACCTGGAAACCCTGCTGGTGAGTTAGTCCCAACAAAGTGTGAACCACCTTCAGGCTGTCACCATTTAAACTGGAACCTGAACTAAGACTTGTCAATGAGTTACGTGATATAAATGAGAAAATAAAGTCAAATTGCTGTATCATAGATCTGATACAGCAGACTTCCTTTGTAGAATACTATATTTTTGAATGAGTACACTTTTTGGTAATACAGACAGAGACAACAAACAGGGAAACCAATCAGCTCTCATCTAAAATGTGTGCAGGTCATCATCCATCTTATTACCTATTTAGTGTCTGTGTATATTTTCTATCCCCTCTCTGACCTGTCCTAAGAATGTGCTAGCCTGCCATTATAAAACTACCACCCTCTACTAAGTCTCTTTAAAAAACTCTGACAACATTCATGGAACATTTCTGAGATGATATAAGCTGATATGTAAATTCTTTCGTTAGAGATTTCTGTCTTGATATTTAACACCCCACGTGGATTTTCCGGGATATGTAGTCAGGGTTCTGCTTCCTAAAGCAACCTGAGAATTTATTGGATGTCGACTGGATAAACATGCTTTTCAAAAAAGACCCACAATTGCACAGTCTAGAATTTCCGTCATAAATACGAGGAAATCTTTAAAGATGTTTTCATCGATGTCTTTAACCATTCATGTTGTTTTGCTAGCAATAGTCGGATTATGTCAGAGCCAGGATGTCCAGGTTCGTTGCTCAGATCATGAAGTTGGCATGATGAATGGATGAGGTAGGCAATCTGGTGCATATGAGATCTGGTTTCATATGCACTGGCCTTCTATACAAACCAACACTTCTGTCTAGCTCCACTTCCTGCTGGAGGGGGCCATGTCTGTTGTGAGTGCTAGTGAGTCACAAGTAAAAACCTATGCACAGCTCATTGTTACTCATCATATTGTGATTAATACCTACAAGCACTGAACGGAAAACCATCACAAATTCACTGCGACCCCTTCTCAGTAGTCCACCCGCAGCTCATTGGTCAGCAGTGTGAGTTTGAATGCTCTTATCGGCGTGGTCAGCTGCGGCTCTGTACTGATGTTAACAATGACCACCGCACTGCCTAAAGCAGGGAGCTACCGCACAGGAAGCCCTAAGTAACTTCCTGGAATTGACAAAGGAGATAACCCACCATGACCTCACATCACTATTTCCTGTTTATCCACACATTGTTTGTGTACATACGACAGAGTTGCGGGATTTTTTTAAATTTATTTTTTTTAAATCTCCAGTTCAGCAAATGGTTGAGTCATGGGTTCTGCTAAAACCATTAGTTGATTAATCAAGTATGTGATCAAAATGACAGCTCCGATAAACAAGATTTATATCAAGTGAAATGGCCTTCATTTCATCAATCACCGGAAAGAGGCTAGGGTTATAAACACTTACTGGAAAATATAATAAACAGATCGCGCGCGTGTCTTGAGTGTTTCAAATGGGACGTATTATTTTCATTATTCCATGAGTCCCCTCTACTTCCCTTTGTTGGAGCACCACAGTGCACACTGAGTGATAAACAGGAAGGTACTGTCTCTTTAATCTGTGTCTTTAATACCACCTCCCTTTGCCCTCCAGTGTAGTTCTACAGACGATAATATTACAGTGACACTGTTGACACTGTCAATATTCAACACAAGCATCCTACATTATTATGCCGTATAAAAAAGGAAAATTAAACCGGAAATTATCCCCTCTAGCACGCGTCTTCTCACATTTAGAAAACTTCATTCAGTGTCTGTCTTGCATTTCACGTAGGGACAGACTGTCAGTCTTGTTTGCAGTTAACGACAAAGATTGCAAAGTGGTATGATGACTTAGATTCAGCAAGATCTGATGTTGATATGTATTAAGACAAAAAGGTATGCGTCTGACAGCGCTGCTGATGAGCTTTATCACACAAAAGGACATGTTTGTCACTTAGTAACTCATATCCACTGTGCACCATCAGACTTAATTACAGATTTTACAAATAAACAGTTTTTGTAAATTACATCATGATGGATTTTGGAGATTCTTAATATTTTTTTTCACCAGATCTGTCAGCAATTTGAAAGGATTCTTATAGAACAGTTTTGTTATTACTAACAGGGCAAAGATAGAATGTATGTACACCCTAATAAGGTTGCTGTATATAGTGCATTCCCAAACAATATCGTATTATTCTGTAATGACATTAATGCCTTGTAAATTTGTAGGCTACCACTTTTCTACCCTACTTTTACACTACTGTGCAAAATGCTGTTGAAAAATCACGCCATGAACAGATTTTATTGATCAACTAATTCAAAGAAAGTAGAGTAAACAGAAAAAAACCTTAAATCAAATCAATATTTGGTGTGACCACCCTTTGTCTTTACAACAGAACCATTTTCTTCAGTTCATTTGCACAGTCAGGGCTCTGTGGGGACCGTACCATCTGTTGCAGAACTCCCTGTTCTTCTTTCACAGTAAATATAGTTATTTCAGACTTTGGGTGTTTGCTTTGTGGTGGTGCTCATGCTACATAATGAATTTGGGACAAGTCAGACTCTTCCCTGATGGTATTAAGACAAATATTTTTGTGAAAACATCCCAGGTGTCCTAACACTTTTTCGTATATCTTACTTTTATGTACTTAATCTTTATTTTTGTGAACATATTTTTATCTAACTAAACCTAAAAAGTGCTAGAGGGTCGTTTTTGGAAACTTTTCTACACTGTTTAGCATAGTGGTCCACAAGAGTCCATTCAGTAACCTGCAGACATGGTAGGTGAATTCCCCAACCGGCAAAAAACAATGAAGTTTGCATGCAATAATTACCTAATCAAATTTGATAAAACTGCATACAGCTCTTTATGTAAATATGATGTGCCTCATGGCACACTTGGTATAAGGTCAGGGTTAAAGGGTATGTAATTACTGATGTTTTCTTTGAACATTTATATATATTCTTACCTCATTATCCCCATAAATCATTGTGTGTTCCCTGTAGCTGTTTGATTTTATTTTTTTATTTCAGACATCAACACGAGCCCTTTTTTACACCTCCTCCCCCACATCGCCTTCAATGACTTTATCAAATTAGTCTAAGACAAGAACATTAATGCCCTTTTCTTTGATAAACAAACCAAAAGCATCATGTTCAGTTCTCAAATGTATTTGGCAATTCTAAATGCTGTCTGGGTTTATGTCTAATGGGGAAATAAAATCCAAATCTGTGTGTGTGTTTTTAAAAGCTCTCAACGTATTTTTCAAGCTGTCGTAGTTGGAAGTTATTCCTGGGATCATTACTAAAGATAACCATCATAAAATTATAATTCAACATCATTAGAGGTTGAGGAGGATTATTATGGAAATATGCTGAGTACAAGTATGCTAAATCTTAGATTGGGAACCAGACACACTTTAATGCTTCATTTGAGTCCACTGGAATCTGATTACTATTTGCATAAGATATAGCTTAAAATGATTAATCAATATTTTTTTTTGCCCTTGTAATTTACTATTAATAATAACAATCTATCAAACGGTGTTATTATTGTAACAAGGATGGCAAAGTAAGAATAAACAGGCAAAACGTAATTATTTGGTTTTATTTGTTTATCTTAAAAACGCACACTCACAATCACACACACACCCACACACACACACACACACATTCACATTTGTGAAACGCTAGTCTGAATCCGGTGCCATTAGTGGTTTGTCCCACAATAGCCTGTGAGCTTTCAGGTCTATTTCCAGTCGTATGTAGTGGGGGATACTTCTCTCCTCACTGCTGCTATTTAAAGCTGCAGAATTGTTCCACTTGCCCCTGCCCACCCACTCACATGGCCCCACGGAAAACACACCGATAGACACTGGACTCCCCCTGGATGACTCCGCTCGGTTTGGGGGAACAGAATGTCATACTACACCATTGCTCCGCCGCACACCTGCCCAACCGAGCGAGAGTGTCGTTTTGACGTTTACGTGAAACTAAACACCGCTGCTTTAAGTACCGATGACACCACGGAGGCCCCAACATTTTGTTTGATGTTTCCGCTCAGTGCCCCTCAGTGTTGGGCCACTGGGAGGACCTGTATGCTTTTGGATAGACGTGGGCCTGCTCCATGTTTTGAATTAGCTACCAGGAGCCGTAATGTCACATGTGACTAGCTGCTGTTTATGTTAAATCTCCATTGTCCTCCTCTGGTTGCTTTGTTCCGCTACAGTCTCAGGCTCTCCGCCTGTTGTGTTGCAATTAAGAGCAGACTGTGAACACAGCCGGCTCGGTAATGTCTTTTTTCCTTCCAAAAATGTCATTTCCTTTTATATTTCCTTCCTCCGTTCACTCAGTTTTGTTGCTTTCATTAGCCAACAAAAACTGTTCCTCTGAAGTGAAACAACAAAGAAATGAAGCCAGTAGAGAGAGAGAGAGAGAGAGAGAGAGAGAGACTGGTCCTGGTCCTGGTCCTGGTCCTGGTGCTGGGTGAATTTATGACAGCTTGTTGACAGAATCATGATGAAATGTGCCTTCAATACCCACATAAATGCAGTGGTAAAATGGAAATGAGGATGTGAAACATGACTATTACACGTTTTTCAGTTTCATCCAAGATCAACCAATAACATTTGCCATGTCAGATGATATTTACTTTTCAAATATTGTGGTTAGTAGGGGAGGGAAAATATTTATTTAATAAGTTAGCGTTTAACCTCATAAATACCGGTTGTGTATTGAGTTGAGGGCTATTAAAATGATTTCAATTTAAGTAACAGACCATCGTTTGTGACTAGTGACCATATATGTGGTATCTGTCAAATTTTAGGATCTCTGCTAAAATGTAGAAAAAACCTCTGTGAGATTGTGGGTACCTCTGAGGAAAAATACTTATACATACTACATATTTTCCAATAAATCAATTACTCTGTTTGTTCAGAAAGTGTGTAATTAATTGTTTTATTTTATTTTCTGTCTTTCAGGATTCCTTGAACGCGTTGGCTCTTGACTTGGACTATCCGACCATTCGAAAAAACAAAAGCGTAGAGGCCTTTCTGAACCGATGTGAGTGGTCCACTGTGTGTGTGTCTGTGGATATGGGGAAACATACCGTACTTCTAAATGTGTTTAATACAAGGTATTAGCAGTACAAGCACAAGGATGCAGGCAATTTGGCCAGCACGGATGTTACACAGTCTACAGGTACTGCCAGGTCATACCTGATTCAACCAACCAATCAGGAAAGAGCAGGCTTGTTATTGGGATGATGAACTGATTTTGTCAAAATTTGGGTGGGGCATGGCCTGAGGGGGAACCCATAAAATTTGGTCCAGATCCAGATCCAAGGCCACATTCTCAACTTTTCAAATATTATTTCCTCTTCTTCTTCTTCTTCTAATGAAAAAAGGCGACCACTTAAATGAAAAAGTGACCCTGACTCACCTTGGTCCAGAAGTCCTCTGATTCATTTAGTTGTTTCTTTCACTTAAGATCAGTAATCAGTACATTATGAAATGAGGACAAATATTGTCTAGGCTTGTTAAAACCTGGGGGTGTTATGTGCTCTAAGTGCATATTCTTGCTTTACAAGATCTCAAAATATACCTGTAAAAATATACGTTCAAGATAGTAAGGCATAGAGACCTGCATATGTCTCCTTTATAGTTAAGATACTGTAAGGAGAAGCAGGTTCTCCTTACCTATTTCTATAATTAAACATACGCATGACTAATACCAGATGTTGTAGCTAGCAGGACCATCTGCGTTACCGTGGTAATGTTCCGTCCATCCCGTAGATGAAAAGGCAGTGAGTCAACTCCGAGAGCTGCAGGTGAAGCTGGATGACTTTGAGAAGGTCAAGCTGATTGGGAGAGGAGCTTATGGAGAAGTGACGCTGGTGAGATGCTTCTTGTATTTTTATGTGTTTGTTCTGATTTTTTGCAATGTTGCTTTATTTAGTTTTGTTCTGACATGTATTTTGTTTATTTTATGCACACATCATGCAGATACAATAAGGAGGGATTTATTTGCCGGGTCCATATTCTGTAGAATGGACCTTTATGGATTCACAGCACACAGCAAAAATTCTAAAATACAGGAAGTTTAGTGGCTTACATTTATGATCACTGTAACCTCAGTGTTCGGCCATTTTGACATTTTATCCTGGAAGTTCTCCCAGGGACTGATATCCCACTTGACATGCTTTCAAAATCCTGCATCAGTACTACACTAGCTGATAAGGGAGAACCATGTTAAGGTGCAGCTTTTGAGAACCTGCTATTTAAGGTGTGCATATGTTTCACCCAAAGTAAACATTATGGCTTTAGCGTTGAAGAAGCATATGTTTTCATATCTACCCGACCTAAAAACTCAAGACGACCTTAAATCAGAGTAAGTAAAGACTCATCAGGGTCAGCAGGTTCCCAACATTTGTTAGTATATTTGCATGTCTGTTAATTTGTATAACAAAATACAAAATAATATTGGGAAGGGCATATAAACTTTGGAATTTATGGAAAAATAACATTTTCCCTAACTATTGTGTTTTAAATGATTCACACAAATGAAGTAGGAGAGTACAAACTACTCCATCTGTCACATCCAAATGCTCATAAACTGAGCAGCAAAAAGTTTGAATTATGTGAACCACTAGAGGGAGCAACAATCGGAGGCACTGTTTATTCACTTACCACTCATTTTCAACATTTAAGACCCGGTTAGCGCCTTTCCATGCAGTATGATAAAGTGAATAGATTTAGGTTTTAAAATAGTGGATGCATCCTCCCAGGTGTCTGTCTCCTGTGCTGGTAGGAGCTTGAATCTGCTCTCCGAAGAGCGCCGCGTGGTAGAAACAAGTTTAGACAGGCACATTGAGTGGGAGAGGAGAGAATGGTTAGTGTGAAGTCTGGTTTGGGGGTGTGTGTGTGTGTGTGGCGGGGG
>OMNV01002404.1:19780-35522 GCA_900303265.1 Brotula barbata
GGGGGTTATGTGTTTGTGCTCCTATCTTGTGTAAGCATGTCTTTCTATGGGTGTGTGCCTGCAATTATGAATTCCTCGTTGTTCATGGTATATTGGACATTATGATCCTCTCACAGGGTTGAAGTTAATGTTCGTGTACATTTATCACTATTTACATGCAAACGTTTCCTTTGCTGCCTTGCCCTCCTCCGTTGTAGGTCCGTCACAAGTCGTCTCAGAAGGTTTATGCCATGAAGCAGCTCAGCAAGTTTGAGATGATCAAGCGCTCAGACTCGGCTTTCTTCTGGGAGGAGCGGAACATCATGGCTTTTTCCAAAAGCCCCTGGATTGTCCAGGTGTGCCCGTATACATGCCAGTGTTTAAAAAAAACAAACAACAATACAATATGTGCTGGTGTAAGATGGAATGGAATATGGATGAGTCACAAGTCCCGGCTGTTTGCTTGCAAGTACTGCATAAATTAGTAACTAAACGTTTGCCCTCTTACTCTAAATAAATCAAATGATGCACATAGAGAAGTCCAGGTCTCCATCCGTTGGAAAAGAATGTTAAAACTTTGTTACACTTTTCATGTGGATTGCACACAAAATTCACAAGATTTTGTAAATTTCGTCTACTGTGGATTATCTGTTAAAGATGATCTTTAACTTGAACCAAAGTCCCAATCCTACCACAATGAAAAGCCTGTAAATGCTTTTTTTTTTTAATTAGAGACACTGGCTTATACGTTTAATTTGTAGCGCTTAAAAAAACACATTATCCTGTCTCTCTAATGCCCTGTAAGAAAAACTACATTTCTATAATTGTCTCGTGGTTTTATAATATAGCATGAGTGTTTTGCAAGTTGAACTCAGTAAGTTTATCACATAAACACATTAATACACACACACACACACACACACAAACACACTAATCACTAGACTCCAAAGTCCATAATCTGTATTGAAGGATTGCACCTTACTTGATGAATTCTCTCCCAGCTGTGCTGTGCTTTCCACGATAAACGTCACCTCTATATGGTGATGGAGTTCATGCCGGGAGGAGACCTGGTCACCCTCACCATGAACTACGACATACCAGAGAAGTGGGCTCGCTTTTACACCGCTGAAGTGGTGCTTGCACTGGACGCCATTCACACCATGGGCTTCATCCACCGGGACATCAAACCTGACAACATGCTGCTGGACCAACATGGACACCTCAAGCTGGCTGACTTTGGCACATGCATGAAGATGGACAAGGTAGAGTGTGGATATAGTCTTACTTGGTTTGACAGGAATATTCCAATATTTTATTGCAATTCAAAATTCAGTAATCAGTAAACAACTACCAAAAGAAAAATGTAAAAACTAAATTTGACAAGATCTTTGTGTAAGAATGACATGCTCCTCACAAATTTGTTTCACATAAGTGCAGTGTTTATTACTTCCTGTGACTGTGAAGACAATTTACCCTTGCTCCACCACACCACCAAGTGTTCAAATGATGAAGCTCACCCCGGCACTCTTGCATCAGGTTGTTTTGAAAGGCCTCAGATGTTATTGTGCTAAACATCTCATCTAGAAAACGCAGGGTCATGCCAGGAACTGTTTTCCTACTGGTAGTTTATTCCACAGCAATTTCATAATAGTTGGTTCACAAGTGGCTACACACATTGAAACGGCCAAAAATCCACCAGCAGACTCATAAAGTCATTTTTATATGTGACACTCTCCACAGTGTGTGTCAGTCTGTGCGCACACTCATACTAGACTATCCAAAGTCTTTTTCCAATAGGTCACAATAAAGTAGTACACCAGAATATGTTTTCAACCTTGTTTCACACACTCCTTGTAATACATGGTGGTTTTAGATTGTTTTACTCTTTGAAACACACATGGAAAACTGATTGGGACATTGTTGTCTGAGTGATCACCCTCCGGCATGCATCTTTGTGGAAATATGGCTTCACAACTTTAGTTTAAAGACAAATCTCTCAACATAGTAGAGTCACAGTTATGCTATTCTGGCTTTCCATCTGGCAGAAAACAATATTACAAGATTGAAGGAGGTAAGCAAGGGAAGAGCCCATGGTCTGCATTTGCCTGAAGCATAGCTGTTTATCAGGATTGGTGTGTATGTGTGTTTCAGACTGGCATGGTGCACTGTGACACAGCAGTGGGTACTCCGGACTACATCTCTCCTGAGGTGCTGCAGTCGCAGGGCGGTGACGGTTATTACGGCCGCGAGTGTGACTGGTGGTCTGTTGGGGTCTTTATTTACGAAATGCTGGTCGGTGAGTCTCGTACTACATATTGAGGCACATTTACTGAATATCAGCCTACACACCAGCACAGTCTGAGGCAGTAACAATCTCTAGAGCACCTGCATGTCTAGAAATGTCTTCATTGTTACAGTAAAGCTGTTATGCTTGAGTCATTGTGTATTCGTCTGCAGCACAGCTCCAGTAGATGCATCATGTTTATATTATGCAGCATAACGTGTTTATCCTTAAATTGTTAATCATCATCATCATCATGTTTGTTTTGATTATTGCTCCTGCCTGCCTGGTCATGTTCAGGATTCAGTGCCAGCTCCAGTGAAAGGGAGCATAATAATAATGAATTCCCTCTTTGCATCTTTGCAAAGTTATGAACCAGTTTTACAGAAACTTTGACAGGTGGCGGGATGTGGTACAGGAAGCTGTGTTGATGAATGATTTCTTAACACTGCATTTTAAAGTGTATTCTTGGATTTGGATACATTTTATAATGGCTGTTATTCAAATGCCGTAGCAGTTGTATTTACGAGCTCGGCATTGACAGAGGTATGCGGTCTAAAGAGTTAATAACCATTAACTAAATTACAAACCTAAACTAGCTTTTTTATATTTTAGAGATCACCCTATGTAACATAAAATAAAATACAATTAAATGAAATAGATTTAACATGGCAATTTACCATATCCTCCATTGCACTAAATATTAACAATTAGTGCAGATGAATCATTTTAGAATCTATGTATTATATTATACTAGACAAAGTCTATGGACTATATAAAGCAGAGAAGAACTCATCCACTCTGACTCGAGCTGTGCGTCCAGACATTATTTAAGAAATTAAATTGCCTGGTTTGTGCATTTTCATGTCACATTTTGAATTTGAAATTAATTCATTAATTGTGAATTTGTGACTTCATTTTGTTAATTGTGATACTGGATCTTGCGGTGGTAAATGATTTGTGCACGCTTACCATGCAGACTATTTGTGTTGTTCTGTGATGCCATCCAATGAGGACCGAGCTGATCTTTTTTCACTCAATGTTGCGTTGTGGCATGGAGAGTCGTGCAGTTTGCATTGGAAGTGAAGTGAAAGTAGGAAGACGAAAGATGCCCACCTTAAAGTTTTTACTCTCACACCACACAGGTGATACTCCCTTCTATGCTGAGTCATTGGTGGGAACCTATGGGAAGATCATGAATCACAAGAACTCCCTGGACTTCCCAGAGGACGTAGAGATGTCTCAGGATGCCAAAGACCTCATCTGTGCCTTTCTTACTAACAGGTTCGTACATGAAACTGTGTAACAAAAAAAATATATATTTTCTGCACATTTTAGTAAGAATTTAGGGGTGGTCAGTTTGTACACCGTGGAAATAGACATTTGATGACTCACCGCCACTGTGCGATTCACTTCACAATATGCCATCTACCACCAATCTTAAAATGATGAGGACCCATTTTCTATATATTTATGACGATGGAATCAAATAACAATCAAAATAGTCACTGCGTTATTTTCAAAATAATCAATAGTGACTGTCAGACTTAATTTAATGTAATCAAGCAATGGGATTATATGCCTGTACGTAGAGTATAGTTTTACTCATTGAATTAGTACTGGTTCCACCTTGCCTTCAGCAGTAATTACAAGCCAGTAATGTGTTCATTTTGTAGTAACTGTTACATGGATGGATGGACTTCATATATTTGGTCAGTGATCCATCCCTCAGGAAAAGACCACTTCCTGTTGACATTAGTAACCCCGCCCCCTTGAGGCTCAAACACAGATCCCTTCTGCTTCAGCACAGAGAGGCCTTTCATTTTCCCTCTCTCAGTTTATTTACCTTCTCGCTCACTATTCTCCCACCACACACAGAATCTCACATCTGTACGGGTGCCCAGTTTTACGCACAGACATGCACATACACTGACCATTCATTTAGCACTTAACAGACAGGTTTCTACATCACCACCTCCTCCTCCTGAATCACCCACTCGTTTCTGGAGCCACTACCATCGTCTCCTTTTGAGATGTGTTTTCCATGCTAATTTTCTCCCTCTACCTATTTTTGGTACCATGTTCCATGTCCCCACCCCCTCTTTGCTCCAACTTTTACACTCCTCCAGCTTTCCAGGCACTGAGTCCTGGCCTGGAAGCCTGGCTTGGTTATGAAAAACTCTCCCTTCTCTCTGAACCTCTCTCTCTCGCTCGCTCTCTCGTTCTCCTTCTCCTTTTCTGCCTCTCCCCCCCTCAGTCTTACTTCCTCCCGCCCCTGCCCTGTCTGCTTCTTGGCTGGGTCTGGAATGTCCCACACGTGGCAATCCCAAACTGCCGCACCCCTGCAGCCCTGTACCCAGTGCTGTTGGTGGGAGGAAAGGGACGGGGGAGAGAGAGAGAGAGTGTGAGAGAGAGAATGTGTAGAGTTAGAAAAGAAGGAGAGAAGACAGTCCAAAGGCAGCAGCGCTAGCAGCCGTGCGTCCCCCGCTGCCTTCGCTCCATCTCTCACTCTCGTCTTGGATGTACGTTACCTTGGTTTTGCTCTGACGGGTTGTCTAGGAGGTTCTCAGGCGTGTCCAGGCTCCATCAGTGGTCATGTGGCTCTCTGTGCTGGTCAGTGGTGCGACTGTGGTCTGTGCCCAGTGGTCATTCTGCTAGGCTCTTTTGGATGAGATGATGGTTGTAGGAGGTGGTGGTGGTGGGGGGTAGGGTATGTTTTGTGCCGATAGTCTGATCTGACTGCCTTGTCCTGTTGCTGTGTTTAGGGAAGCACGTCTGGGACGCAACGGTGTGGATGAGATCAAATGCCAGCCCTTCTTCAAGAACGACCAGTGGACCTTTGACACCATCCGAGAGAGTAAGTTTATATTTGGGAGCTCTACAAAACTTCTTTTAATCCCAGATGTGCAGGTGCAGACTTTCCCTTTTCCCTAGGTGATAATGTAAATACCTCATCACCAACATCCTCTACTCCTCTTCCTCTTCTGTCTTCTTGCCTCTCTGTGAGTCAGTTTCTTCTCAGCCAAAATTCATAGTTTATTTCCAACTCCTGAGCCATTAAGCCTCTAAACTACACATGTTATCCATATGCTGCGCTCTCATATCTCACTTCATATAACGCTGTAGATGCTGTGCAGAGCACCAAAACCAGAGCGTAACCAGCAGCACATGGGCTCCACTGAAGAAGCACGGAATAGAGACAATTGAACTTAACTTTATTATGCACAAAATTGACTGGAATAGATTTTCCAAATTTGTGTCAAGGTTCCTGGAAGAATGGAGTAATATTCTAAAGTTAGTATTTCGATATTTTAAAAAAGAGAGCAATGTCTACACAAACAGTACTAATGTATCAACACCATAAATGATTTTATTCTTGATTAAGTCAGTTAATGTTTTTTAAGTGTCGTGTTAACATGACCGTAATGAAAATAGGATAAATTGCCATGTAAACATTCAAAGTGCTACAGTAAGTCTCCTCTGCATGTATTCCCTCATCCAACACGCTATACTGTACACTCTGGACTATACTCCTTATACTCTGATGATCCAACTCTTCATGTACAGTTACAGAAATCTATTCATTGCTTTTTATGTTTACATCTTATTAGCATTTTTCCCTGATTGCAGCACAGACAAAAATCACAGCAAAAATGGGATAGGCTGTCGCAAATGTTGAGCCAGGTTGCCTTTAAATTGGCAATATGCACAGTGATATGATATGTATGATTGTGCACCAAAGGGGACATACATGATGTCAACGAATTGTTCGTGTGAAGTAAGCTCCTTTTATTTGAGTCCAAAATATGATGCCATACATACTTGTATTCATTACATTACTGCGATTACCACGGAAAGTGCTTGGCTGCGTTTGACTCGCACATCAGATGGATGCTACAGTTCTTGTCAACAGGAACTGTGAAAGGTACATTAAAGTGCACGCAACCATAGCAACAATTCCTCCACAATGTTATCAGTTAATTCTGACTGGAAACTGACCAAACCATGAGTCAGACTGACTGCAAAGGAAGAGGATCACGTGGTCGCAACGTCTATGGTTGTGCTACACGCTTATTAATACACTAAGAGTGGTCCTATATATGATAGTACAAAGTACAAGGTACAAGGTAGTTTTCCTGTCAATTCTGCAATATGTGTAACACATGCAGAGGATTGAAATAGTAATAGTTACTCACAACATCTTAAATCATAATTAAGGAAAAATAGAGGGTATTTTTCCCCCCTTGAATATAAAAACCTTAACACCAATCTGATAAGAAGGGACAGTTGTATACCTTCATTAAACCAAACAAATGGCAGCCTTCCCGGCAAAACAGCCTAAATGTTGTCCTCAGGTGCACCACGAAGTCTCCTGGTAGCCACATTGGCCATTGTTTAACAGATTTAGTTGGCTGTTCAAACTCAACCTCTTCATACTCTTCTGCTTGACCATCGCACACTGTCATTGCTTGAACACATCTTATAGCAGATCAGATGTCCTTTGGAAATGGAAGGCAATTAGGAAGTAAAGAAAACGAGCAAAAGCCTTTATTAGGAATCTGAAGAGGGCCTCTGTCTGTGTATAATTACATGCAGGCCCTTTTCCCTCCATTTCACCTGGCTCCGATTAGGACAACAGACTGAACTTCTGATCAGAGCTTGGCAGTCTGGAACACGAAACTACTGCTGTGCCACCGCTGTGCCATTCAGCCGTCTTCATATGCTTGCACGCTCATGAGCACACACACATAAAAATATGACCCTGTTCCCATCGTGCCAACCTGCAGAGCTGTGTCTTCAAGTCCACTGAGATTGACATTGCTCACTTCTGCTTGTGGCCTGATGACAGAGAGAGTTCAACTCCAGTATTACTGTCTGTGGTTGGGGTCTCCACTCCAGTTAGATATTTAAGATTTGATTTGGTGACGCAGTTTATTGAGAAGAGAATCACTTCCAACGGCAACCTGCGATGCATGGATGTGATGCATGGATGGAAAGGGAGGCAGAGGCCCCCCTAGGGGTGGGCGGGGCTGGGTATGCGGCCTGTGTGGACCGGTCTAATGAGAGGGGCACGCCAGTTGTAGGGCTGTTCTCTATCTCTGTCACTGTCACTGTGGCCACAGCTGCCTGTCATTAGCAGCCCACTATCAGAGAGCATTCTGGGAAGCCGTGCCACAAGGGCCTCCGTGGAGCAGCCTGCGTCTCTTTCTGTCTCACCACACATTGGCCTTTTTTTCTGTTTCGTCCTCTTTATTTCCTTTCATTTGGTTCTTTCCTCCACTATATTGGTCTCTCCTTCTCTCCCTCTATTTTCTTCACCAACTTCTGAGTTACATTTGTCACGCTGAGGGTTATGTCTTGACCCAACAGTAATGAGCTCTTTGCTCGGAGCCAGAATTGCACTGGTCTGAGGAACTTGATCCAGAACCGCTGCCTTTTCCTTAATTAGGAGCTATTTATAGAGACTAGCATAGTTTTATCTGATTGGCTGTTTGACATATTTTTGTCTGCCTGCTGTGCAGAGGCCTTCAGACCGTGCCTGCTCCTCCTGAGACGAGAGAAGAAGGAGCGCTCTCTCGTGTGTTTAGGCTGCATTTGTGAAAGCCACTGTATGCGAGGCACAAAGCGAGTATTGTATGGGGACAAGCCAAACACAAAGTAAAGGGAAAAAAAGGAGTTGATAAATGAATGTAAGTGTATTTGTTTGAACTGAATTTTAAATCTTGGTTATGACATTCATCTCTTCTTTCCTTCTGTTCTCTTATCAGCTGTGGCCCCAGTTGTGCCAGAGCTCAACAGTGACATAGACACCAACAACTTTGACGAGATAGAGGATGACAAGCGTGATGCTGAGAGCTTCCCCCCACCCAAAGCCTTTGTGGGCAACCAGTTACCATTTATCGGCTTCACGTATTTCAAGGAGGACCAGTGAGTGTTTTCGCCCAGTGCTGATATTTATTTATTTGATCGTACGTTGTCTGTTTTTGCACATTATCACAAAAACATAGCTCCCACATGTGGTATCTTATGCATGGACCACTGTGCCACTGTGTTCAGAAAATGGACTCCAGGTCAGCTCTGGCCTTAAAACGCCAAAGTCCTGTAAAGAAAGCCAGCTTCACACCCATACCTTTAATGAAGTCTTGCAGCAGTCAGACACTGTATCCCTGTTTCAGCTCTACACTGCAGCCTTGTTCTGATCAGCCCCTTTAAATACTTTCTGTACTCATGACGAAGTCCCGCTCCTAAACCCAGATCTCGGTTAGGGAAACAGCACTTGTATATTCATGCTCTTTTTTTTCAAATTTTACTATTTTGTCTCAAAAAATCTGTTTAAATCAAATTAAGGCAATCAAACCATCGCCATGTATTATTCTATGTGGAACGTGCCGGCAGAGATAGGTGTATATGAAATTAAGCTTTCAGGGAAGTTCAGGTACTTTGGATTATTTTCTTACTGGATATGTTTTTCCTTGTATCAAGTTTTGTGACACATTTACCCTGGTATATTACATATACTGTACATATACAAGTGCAGATACATTATAAGTAGGAAAAAATAAACATGCTGTGTGTTCAGTATCAAAAGTAAAATCATTCAAAGGAAAATAGCTCTATCAAAATATTTAGTATTTTTGTGAACAAAATTTTAATATGTTGTATAAAGGTTTCTACAGCTTCTTAAAGCTTCAAATAACACCGTGCCTCTGACCTTACAGCACAGGTTTTAGAGACCTGCAGACTCTCGAGTATTTCACGGGGGGAAATGAAATATAAGGAAAAAATAAACAATTCTGTCAAATCAGAACAACAGTTTTAAAATCCCATTTGGGAATGGATTATGACATCTGCAAAGGAAAGACACGCTTTTCGTCTCTGCACTTAAAGGAGGCACAGTAAGCTACAAATATGCGGAGACACCACCGCTAAACACAGAGTGTTTTGTGTGTGTTTCTGTGTGTACAGGCTGTGTGTTAGGCTGAGCACAGAAGTTGATGCTCGACGAAGAGGTGCCGTTTTGCCAGAATACAGACTTGGTTTGGAGGCTTCTTTTGTGTTTGATTTATTGTAAATTCATCCAGATGTCGGAGCAATTATACAGTTGAAGGAGTGTTTTTGCTCCTTAAACTGTATAATTTCTCCCTGTATATCTGTATAATTTCATTGCACATTGTTCCACACCAGTCCTGTGTCTTTGTATTTTAACCTTTGGTATGAGCACTTTCTGAACAGGCACATGTGAAATGTACAAATGTGTGAATGTGCACCACCTCCTTGCCGAACTTCGTCAGTGTATTGGTACCGAGGATGTGGTTGGGATTAACTATGTTGGGATTAAATCTGTTTAAGAGGATGGGACAGTAAAACCAGCTCAGGCATAGATCCACATCTCTGGTCTGTCCCTGTCTCCTGGCTCTCCAGGCTCCTGAGAGGAGATAAAGACTGCTCTGTGGAGAATTCAGAGGAGCGTAAGGAGAAGTCTGAGCAAAAAGAGTACAACTCCGACGCAAAAAAAGGGGTAAATGTTTTCGCCGTGCTACATTAAGAATTTTTAGGTCAGGTAAAAAAGAATGTGGAATTTGTTAAATACCAAAGTTACTAATGGAACGAGTCAATAAGTCATTCTAAAATGCATTCTGACCAGGAATAAGCAGTTTACAAAATGCATGGATGGATGGATTTTCCAATATGTGTTGATGTAATAATGTGAATTGACCTCTTGTTGGGCAGCTGCAGGAAAAGCTTCATCGCCTAGAGGAGCAGCTGGACCATGAGATGCAGGCCAAAGATGAACTGGAACAGAAGTGCAAGTATGACTGGATTAACAGCACCCCACACACAACCCTTCACTAAAATACTGTTAAAGGGAGTTTCATATTGTGTGCCGCTACTGAGATATGGCAAGAAATCCATTGGATTGATTTCCAGAACAGAGAGAGGAAACCCGTTCTCCAGCGTGCAGGCAGAGCCAAAGTTTTGAGAGTTTCTGATCATGGCAGATGCTAAAAAGAGCTAATAGCAAAATACATAATATTTGTGTTTATTCATTAAGCTGTCCTGTAATCTTCAGTGTCAGTGTGGTTATTTGGCTTGTTTGATAATGAACAAATTTTAGACTCGTTCGCATATTCAAACTTGTTTCAAACGTTTATCTGCAATCCCTGAATACATTTATGAGACTTCATTCATATGAAAATTACTACAGCTAATAACACAGATGTATTTGAAAATGAATGCAGTCATTTATTACAAAAAAAATCTTAATGCTTAATGTTGTGTTATGTTTTTATGTGTTATGTAATATTGTTTTCTAAGGAAGTTATTCCTTTTTTTCCCTCAGTAACGCAACCAACCGTTTAGAGAAGTTAGTCAAAGAATTGGAGAAGGAGGTGAGCATGGACGGACAGACATCATCTCAGTTACTTATTTACCCTGGTCTAGCAGGTCAGCGCGAATCCTCTTCATTTATGAATTCTTCCTTGGCCAGATGAGCAGCAGGCAGAAAGTCGAAGCCTCGCTCAGGCAGCTGGAGCGAGAGCGAGCGTTACTGCAGCACCAGAGCGCAGAGAATCTGCGTAAGGTGGAGATCGAGACGGACAGAAAACGCAGCCTGGAGAATGAATGTGAGCATTTGGGGCAATGGAAATGGATTTAAAGACCTCAAACAGAGATTTTCAGCTTTTTGTTAATTTCCCTCTTTTTTATCGCAGTATATAGAGGGAAGTAACGTGAATTTATCTGCTGATATGATGTCCTGTAAGACTAGAATAAGAGCAGGGGAATGTGTCTGTATTCCAAAACAAAAAGGTGGGCGGTGGGAGGAGCTTGGTACGGTCTCAGGCCACTGCATGTATTAAATTAAATACTAATGTTCTTATTTGATCGTATTTGCTCATCAGTGAACAATCTGAGGGACCAACTGGAAGAGTTGAGGAGGAGGAACCAGAATTCCCAGATCTCCAATGAGAAGAACATTCATCTACAGAGACAAGTGAGAGAGAACATTTAACTTCAAATGTTTTGTGTATGTGACAATTTTACATGTACAGGTTGGATCTGTTGGTGGGACTCGTGTGGAGTGGTCATGCACTTTTACTCATTTTCCCTTCAGAGAAGATAACATCTTACCTGTATATTGTATCTTGTCCAGCTAGAGGAGGCCAATGCCGTACTTCAGGCCGAGCAGGAGGCGGCAGCGCGGCTGAAGAAGAGTCACGCAGAGGTACAGAAACAGACTCAGAATCTGGAGGCCAGCCTCAGAGAGATGCAGGAAAAGTACAGCCAGCTGGAAAACGGCAAGATGGAGCTGGAGAAGCAGCTGATGGGTTTGCAGACCGAGCTGGAAGCTGAGAAGAGAGACAGCAACCTCAAGGCCGAAACTATCACTGACCTGCAGGGTGAGCCATGAGACTGAAGCTCGATGGATCTTAAACTTTAATCCCACATTCACAGGAATGGTTAATGTACACTAAGCCATTAAAAATGAAAAGGTGCTAAACTGTGGCTGTTAAACATTATTACTACACCTACCACGAAGACTGGCAGCTAACCACGGTTTGTTTATTCCAAGTTTCAGAGTGTCTTAAATTACACCCATCAAAAGGTGAACTTTTGTAGCTACACACAGTGAAACGCATCCACAGCAGATCATGAGCACATTCAGCTAACTTCCAGGAGGCTGCAGGAAAAAGGAATAATTAAGATCTTGGTCTCAGATCAGCTTCGGATCATTATTTTGGACGAGGCATTAGGAAAGATCTAATCATAGGTGGGAAGTCTCTTCAGAAAAGCTTAGAAAGGACATGACTAACGCAAGACGCTGTAAACGCCAAAGCCAGACTAGAGCCAGCACCGCCTGAGAGGCTCTTTGTATGGAAAACTGGGCTTGCTCGTTTCACATGAAGTAGCCCAGTCACTGAGGTCAGAGGGGACATGTTGTAACAACGGCGTTGCCTGTTTGCAGTGATGCCTCACACATTTTCTTGGTAAAAATCTCCATTTGGGTGGAGTCGCTTAAAAAGGAAAATAAACATCACCGTAGTTTGTCATTTTGTGTTTTTGCACATGAACCTTATGTAATGTCTCACCTTGGGCCATGTTTGAAACTAAACTTGTGTACATATTTTCGCACACATATCTTATTTTTTTATGTATATGTTAATATTCTTACAGCAAAAATGGTTTCATTTTAATTCTCACATCCTTATTCCCATTCCCTCTCCTCAGGACGCATCTCTGGCATGGGAGAACAGGAGAAAGAGATCAGGTCGTCTTTGTCCAAAGTCCAGACTGAAAACAAGCAGCTGCAGCAGAAGTTCACTGAGTTCGAGAAGGTTTGTTGTCATTTCCACTGGCTAATTATCAGCGTGGGTTTCGATTTCAGACTAGCTTTAGACGAAGGCTTTTCCTAGATTATTTTGACATTTCTGTTGTTTCGCATAAAAAGAGCACAAAATCAAGACGACATCTCCGCAGAAACCGACAAATTTTTGCTCGGCCCCATAGGAGAAGAGCAACCAGGAGATCGACCTGACGTTCAAGCTGAAGTCCCTCCAGCAGAGTCTGGAGCAGGAGGAGGCAGAGCACAAAGCCACCAAAGCCAAGCTGGCTGATAAACACAACATCTACCAGTCCATCGAGGAGGCCAAGTCTGAGGCCTTGAAAGGTGAGGGAGAAAGGAAGAATGCAGGATGGATGGATCAAAGCAGAGACAAACTGTATATAGTTAATGTATTGAAAGTACACAGATATTGAGGTCATGAAACCTAGAAAGTATTTTCAATCGTACAACTGGAAACGTGACTGCAGGTATTAAGCAAGCAGGAATGAATGAAAGAAAGAGCGGCTGAAGGTCTGATTGATAGAATACACCTTGGTTAAATAGCATCTCGACCTGATTCACGGTTGCTGTGTTTACTTAGTGTCAGCCAAGTTAACAGAAAGAACAACACAGTTTTTCTGTGATTGTCCTTCTGGCCGTCAGCCATGTCTCTGATTTTCCAGTCAGGTGCAAGCCAATAGCAGGTATTTGTTTAGGTTTTACTTACTTGTAGGTTGAACGTTGCCAAATTTCTTAAGCGTGAGCTTCACACCTATTCGAGCACACACACAAACAACAAGGCAAGTGAGTGACCTATACTGCCTTAAAATAACAACACAATATCTCAAGTGAATTTTGTGACAACTGTTTTTGTGACAATAACGAATGTTTCAAAAGCAGCAGAGGTTTCAAACTTGAGTCATGAGTTAAAGTAAAAACAGAAATTTACATAAGCGGAATGTAGATGAACCTACTCAACCCTCTGATGCAGGGATAGAGAAGACCCTCCAGGAGGAGCGCAACTTAAAGATGCAGGTGGAAGGGAAGCTGCTGCAGCTAGAGAAGGACCACTCCATGCTGGACTGTGACTACAAGCAGGCGCAGGACAAAGTGGAAAAGCTGCAGATGCAAAAGAAAGCGCTCTCTGAAGAGGTGCGTCTTATTCTTCGTAAAAGAAAAAAGTGGTTGTACGGAAAGCAAACAGCATGTAGAACATAATGTGTATACAGTATTATCCACGTCTGAGCACCAGGTGAAAGGTACATATTAGTTAAATTTCTGAGAGGTCTACTTAGCTGCCCATTGTATAACCACTGAGGATTTGTGTGTGTGCAGGTGAACAACCTGACCTCACGCCTGGATCAGGAGGTCCAGAAGCGCAATGTGAGCCAGAATGAGCTGAAAGTGCAGAGTCAGCAGGTCTCTGTGCTGCGCTCCTCAGAGAAGCAGCTCAAACAGGAGCTCAACCACCTACTGGACATTAAGCAAATCCTGGACAAACAGAACCAGGAGCTGCGCAGGTGGAACACACACACACTCACACACACACACACACTAATGTATTCAGAGTAATTCATTCTATACTGCACACTCTGTAGCCGCGAGTGTTGCAGAAGTGCTGGCGTCGTGATGAATCTCACTCATTGTGTCTGATTTGGATGTGGCGTTCATTTGGCCAGGAGGAATGACTGCCAGATGTTTGGTCCTCTTTCAGGGAGAAACAGGACGCTCACGGCCAGCTGAAGGAACTGAAGGACCAGCTTGAAGCAGAGCAATATTTTACGGTACACCTACACAACAAATTTGTATTTGCTGTGGACTCTCATTTTCAGTTTCAGTTTTCTTGCCATACAGTTGATTTTTTTCAAGAGTGGACAAACAAATTGTCATGAGTGGAGTTTTACACAATGGAGCAGCTATCACAGAATTAATATCAGTATGTCCTCAAATCTGTCCAAGGCTACGACAAAATGCTGGGGCTATTATGACAGAAATGGCCATTCACTGACGCTTACCATACACTTCAGCACACTCATGTATGAAATACCTCTTCCAGTGCCCATTTGTCAACTTCAAATTGAATAAAACGCAGGTCAAAGAAGACCCACGATCCAGTCGAACAAACACTCGAGTTACTCAAATTTAAATTGCGTTACTGTGAGCATCTGTTTGACCAACGCCTGTGGGTACGTGGAGGACATTGCTACCCTGAATTTTACCTCACAGGGGTCATACAGTTTGCCCAGAGCCCTCAAGCTTGATTGTTGGTCGGACCTAATTTGGTAGAAATGTCTGCAGCCTGTAAACGACGTTCAACAAGAAAAGAAAAACACCCTTTGTTTTTAAGGAATCATTTTTAGAAAGGAATGCAGTTATGACGAGCTGAGTGATTGAAGGCAGAAGTTTTATGCGATGTGAATATCCTGCTTTTGTCCCTCCAAGACTCTTTACAAGACACAGATCCGAGAGCTTAAGGAGGAGTGCGATGAGAGGAATAAGCTGTACAAAGAGGCCCAGCAGCGACTGGAAGAGTACCAGGAGGAGAGGTAGCTGCTCCATGTAGACCGCTGGTTAGCGCTGACCACCAGTGGACAGCAAACACATGGATAGTTGTTAAGCCACAAGATTTATTTTCAGTTTTCATTGACTGTAAAAAAAAAAAAAAAGAAAAAAAATGCCTACCCAAGATTATACATTGTGGTTTATAGGAAATATGGTCTCTATTCTATTCTATTCTATTCTATTTTATATTTGTGTATGTTTTATCTACCCCAAACATATAAAGTCTGTAATTTATTTGTCTGTCTGTAATTATTATATTTTTACATTTGCTGTTAAAATCAGTGCGCGGACATTAGGCAGCATATTTTTGGTTGCTCAATAAGAGTAATGGAGCTTATTTTTTGTAGAGAATTCTTGTTGATTTATCCAGGCTTAAATCCTCCATCTTCCCTCCACAGAGATTCTTTGACATCCCAGCTGGAAATGAGTCTAACCAAGGCAGACTCTGAGCAGCTGGCTCGCTCCATCGCTGAGGAGCAGTACTCTGATCTGGAGAAGGAGAAGATCATGAAGGAGCTGGAGATTAAAGACATGATGGCAAGACACAAACAGGAGCTGAGCGACAAGGAGGCCACCATCAGCTCGGTGAGAGAGCGAGG